>ML286478.1:0-14198 GCA_005239495.1 Nicotiana undulata | reverse complement strand
CGCTCTAAATCAATTGATTGTAGAACACGTGAATACTGCTCTTCAAGCCTTTGTTGCGGGATTTCCAACTGGGCCACAAACTCCTCCACCAGTCAATACCACAACCCTATAAAACCCGTGCTTGGGGATCGACAATTCTGGAAGTGGAGGAACTCCCAGTGACTCTCGTGATGGAAGGTCAAGTACACCAAATTATGATGTAGATTCGGTGGCCATTTTGGATCGTCAGGTTCGAAAGTTAAGGTCAAAGGACATAACTTTAGCGAAGGTGCAGTGGGAAGGTCAACCAGTTGAGGAGGCTACTTAGGAGACCGAGAAGGAGATGCGGAGCAAATAACCACACCTATTTTAGACTCTAGGTACGTTTCTAGACCCGTTTGAGGACAAACTTTTGTTTAAGAAGGGGAGCATGTAATGACCTAGCCGATCGTTTTGAGAGTTGCAGCCCCGTTCTCATTTGTTACTTTGTGGCTATTATGTGACTTGTCGGGGAAGTCGGTTCGGGTTCGAAGGGATTTTGAAATTTAAAATGGTTGACTGGATATTGACTTACGTGTAAACGACTTTGAAATGAGGTTTTGATGGTCCCGTTAGCTCCATTGGGTGATTTTGGACTTAGGAGCATGGCCGAATTGTGATTTGGAGGTCCTAGTGGAATTAGGCTTGAAATGGCAAAAGTTGGATTTTTTGAAAGTTTGACTGGGGGTAGACTTTATGGTATCAGGGTCGAATTTTGATTACGAAAGTTGGAGTATGTCGGTAATCTCATTTGTGACTTGTGTGCAAAACTTGGGGTCAATCGGAGGTGATTTGATAGGTTTTGGCCTCGTTTGTAGAAGTTGGAATTCCTTAGTTTATATAGCTTTGAATTGGGGTGCGCTTCGTGTTTTTAAAGTTTTTTTTATGTGATTTGAGGGCTCTACTAAGTTTGTATCGTGTTTTAGGACTTGTTGATATGTTTGGTTGAGGCCCTGGAGGCCTCGGGTTGATTCTAGATGGTTAACAGATCAAAAATTAAAATTGAGAGATTGCAGAAGGCTGGACTCTGCTAGTGTAACCGTACCTGCAAAGCTTTGATCACAGGTGCGAGCTCGCAGGTGCGTACTGGAATGCATAGGTGCGAGTTTGGAGGGGAGTGTGCAGGTGTTCCACAGGTGCGAGGGAATTTCCGCACCTGCGTGACCGCCGATGCAGTAGGGGACCGCAGAAGTGAAATTGGGCAAGGGAGCTGGGACCGCAGAAGCGGATTGGAGCCCGCAGAAGCGAGTCCGCAAAAGCAGAGTGAGGAGACGCAGGAGAGGAAGAAGTCGCAGATGCAGGTGAAATTCTCACTTCCGCGATGCCGCAGAAGCGATTAAGTTTCCGCAAACGCGGAAGTGCTGGCAGAACACTTAAATACAAGGGTTCGCGATTTTGCTTCATTTTAAATATTTTGAGCTCGGGTTTTGGAAATTTTTGAGAGGATTTTCGAGGAGATTATTTAGGTAAGTCCCATGTGCTCATTTTTTATCAATAATCTTGCTTCCCCATTGATTTTACCACCTAGTTGGTGTGTATTTAAGGTGTAATTTTGGTGTTAGAGGCTAGGGATTTGGAAAGTTTGATTCGGGGATTTGGGTGATGACTTGGTGTCGAATTTTGGTAAATTTAGTATGGTCGGACTCGTGGTTGAATGAGCTTTCGGGTTTTGTGACTTTTATAGAATTTCGAGATGTTGGCCCGGAGTCGGCTTTTGTCTCGATTTTTGACTTTTGCTTAATAAGTTATCGTTTTCTCATGGAGGTTATTCCTTTAGCCCGTATTAATTATATCAAATTGAGCCGTTGGATTTTTCTACTTGTTCAACTATGTGTTTATTGTTGTCGATTGACTGACCATCGATTGACTGTGCCTATTTATTATGTGTTTCTTGAGAAATAATATATATTTAGGTGGTTGTTGAACAACGTCACTCCTAACGTATGTGAGAAATAAATACAACGGGTTTAAAGGTAGGTTTAGAATTAACAAAGCCTTGACGTGGTCATAATGAGCGGTTAGATAAAGTCAACCAGCGTAGTTCGAGAGAATATGTCTAGTAAATTATTGTAGTTGCTCGAGAGAGAATTACAACACCTAAAGTGCTCATGATCAGTAGAGAATACATAGGCAAAATTGTAGGGAATATAGCGGGAATGATTGCGACAATTGTGGAAATATAACTTTAGACCTCCTAAATTTAATCTCCAACCCTTAGTATCTTTAGTTGTTAATTTACTGCTTTAGTTTCTTAGTTAATTAATTAGATATAAGAATCTTAATCTTTATATCTTAGAAATTTATTCGAGCTTGTCTTCTTAGCGATATTGAACAATTACAGTGAAACCTTAGTTCTATGTGGGATTCGACTCCGGTCTTTTAGACCGGATTATATTTGCAGCGACCGCTTATCCTGTTTAGGACTAGAGTTGGGCGTGATCAGGCATTCAGATGCCGTTTTGCAAGGCAAGGGTGTGTTGGAGTAGAGATTTTCTCGGATTGAGGTAAGTAACATTTCTAAACTTGTCCCCGAGGGATTGAAATCCCGAGTTATACGTTATATGATCGGTGTTGAGGTGACGCGCATGTCAAGTGATGAGTGTGTGGGCGTGCACCTTATGAACTGTGACCTGGTCGATTCCATGGAACTGTATAGTGGATTTATCTTGTTGATATCCGTGTTTTCATCGTGTGATGATAAAGTAATTGAGTTGTGAATCATGCTAGAAATTATGTTTAGGCTATTACTGGTACTGTTGGGACCCTTAGTGGTCGTCTCATTGTTGTTGACTTATTGGTTACATTGAAATTTCGTACTTAGTCATATTTATTCATTGCATATCATATCTCAGTCTCCGTTGTTATTTATTGTTGTATCATATCATCATTTTTGGGGCTAGTTTCACGACATTGTGAGCCCAAGAGAGAGAGAGAGAGACTAGAGAGATTGATGACTAAGTGAGGCCGAGAGCCTGATTAAGGTGACAATTATGAGATCGGGTTGCACGCCGCAACATATTTATTGATTATGCCTGGATTTGTCTTATTATGCTTGTACACACCCCTAGTGAGCGCAGTTGATTGTATTGAGGGATGGACCTTCCCTAGACATGGATCTTACTTGAATCATTTATATTTGGGAATCGGATGGGTCTTCCCCTTGTCTGGAGGCCTTATATAGTACTGAGTGACTGGCATTTAGTTGATATATATATATGATGGATCTTCCGTGGGCTGGATTATCCATATACAATACTGAGTGACTGAGTATTCTGAGAGTGTGAGTACACGAGGCTTTCGTCATAGAGCATTACACACAGTATGTGCATTGTCATGTAGTCGTATAAGAGGTCTTATTTCTCATAGCATTCAGAATTTACATGTCTTACTTATATTGAGTTTAACTATTGAACTTGATAGCATGCCTAAATTTCTGTACTGTTATTTCTATATTGAACTGTACCTGCGGAGTTCGTCACTACCTTTCAGACCAAACGTTATATTTGTTGCTTATTGAGTTGGTTGTACTCAGGCTACACCCTGCATCTTGTGTGCAGATCCAGGTGCTTCTAGCCACGAAGTTTGCTGAGTTGCGGAGATCGAATTTTCGGAGAGGTAGCTGCTTGGCGTTAGCATACCTTGCCCTATCTTTCATTTTATGTTTCTGTTTTATTTACCTAGACGATGTATTAGACTATATATTTATGTTGATGCTCATATACTCGGTGACGCCCCGATTTTGGGAGAGAGACTTGAATTGAATTATGATTTCTTACTCTGTTTTTAAAAGGTTCCTTAAATTTTAATTGCTTCCGTATCTTTCAAAGCTTTAGAGTGTTGGAAATGTCTGCGTAGTCGGCTTGCCTAGTGCCATGATAGGCGTCATCACGATAACTTGGTTTTGAGTCGTGACATTTAAATTAAATAACTGGGTTCATCCTCTCTTCAATAGACTGATAGAGAGTGGCACTGGAACTCTAAGAATCCGGAGACGATACGCATTTTAATTGGGTTATTAGTTATTAAATTAAAATATAAAAACGAAAAAATGTGGAACAAAAAAATACTGCGGGAATTTTTCGGTCACTATGATGTTTGTATGAGTTAGTGAAAGTTTTATGACTTTTGTGTGAGAAAACAAAATTATATAACTATAATGAAAAAAAAATCATAATTATGAGAAATTTACACAAATTTACTTCTTGAATTGAATGTTGTTAAAGTAAGAGAGAAAGAAAAGATGGGATCTTAAATGCATGGTACGATGATAAGGTAGATCATTACTTTAAATTTGTGGCAACCCACTTTTTCCTTATTTTTTTAGCTTAAAGCCCACTTTTTCCCGATGTGCCTACAAATTCTCTTTCAATGGTATACCCACATTATTACCAAGGCTAACTTGTTGTGTTGTATTCAACTAGTCAAAGCTTGATCCTAAGTTCTCATTAGCCAAAATTAGATTCCACTTATCTAGATAATTTTTCATTTAATATCACTCCGTAGTCTTTCTAATGATTATACAGTAGAGTGGGACGAATATCGATCTCTTTACGTGCACTTAATAAACTATATATATTTTTATTTTAAATTTAATCATCCGATATTTAAAATTTAGGGAATCGACAAATTCAATTAAAGCCGAATAGTCCACAAATAAGAATAAGACGCTCCATATTTCGATCTACTCTCAGGTGTCGGGACTCAAACACGAGTCCTCTAACCTTTACTCAATTCCCATATAAAAGGAAAAATATAATTTTTGTAATTGAAGGAACCTTCATTCTTTTAGAAAATTCCCCAATCTTCTGTATTGCTCTCCCGTTAAACATTCTTCGATCAAAGAGTTTATTGAAAATTGAAGAAGCTTCCTGCAATTTTTTTATTTTTCTTCTTAAAAAAAGACACTACATTGTAAAGCCGGTGTTTATCTTCTAATAATAATTAGCAACCAAAAGAAAATGCAAACAAACAAAAAGCAAGCGGTAAAGAATGAAGCATCACTTACGTAGACTTGGTCCACGCTCCACGGCACCTATGATTACGAAGCACATTGATCCATGATCTTTAATTATCTACAACTATGGTCCTTTTAAGTTTTACAACTATTTATAGATGGTCATTCATTACCATCTCATAAAACCCAAACTAAAGGTGGCACACAAGTGACTTCTTCAATTACTAAATTAATCTAAAGGTCACTTTCTATTGTTGCATAACAAGTTATAACCTATAAATAGGGGTCAGTTGTTGTTATTTTTTTTCTTTTTATTAGGTAATAAAAAATCACAATTATCTTGGTAGTAAGAAAATCTTATTACCTCTCCGACTGAATTGGTCCCTTCTTATATTTTATTCTTTGTTTTTCCTACTGACAGTCAAACGAAAAGATAAGGATCTGAGGAAGGGATAGACTGCATTTGAGCCTAATATAGGAGAAATTCAAAAATAAGTGATCGTTTAAAAATAGTTACAGTTTTAAAAGTAATTCAAATTTAGTCACTTTTCATGTAAAGATATGATGTACTGGAGTTCCAGTATAATATACCGGTCCAGCATAATATACTGGAGATAGGAGCATCGGTGCTCCAATCTCCAGTATATTATACTGGAACTTTCCGCGTGTTGGAGTTCCAGCATATTATGCTGGAAGTTCATACAAGGTCCGCTGATCTCCAGTATATTATGCTGGAACTTTCCGTGTTGCAGCAAAATAGTGTCTATTTTTTAATGATTTTACAAACACTGACTATTTTTAAATTACAAGTCAAAAAACTGATTAGCCCATGCTATTTTTACTATTATAAAAGTATCACTTAAACCCTTTTAAATCTAGTTGATCAAGTATTTATGAATTACTTTACGACTATTATAATAAGTGGTAGTTATGGTACATTGTTCCTCAAAGAAATTAAATGGAGAAGAGAAGATGCATAAATCTCGTATTCCTTAAAATATTCAATAAATTAAGAAAAATTTAAAACGCTTTCGCATGTTTTTCATAATATATGGCAGGGACGTCCAATGTTACTATGACTCGACAAGTTTTTTTTTGTTTTTTTTTATGAAGACTATGAGACAACAAGTTACACGATCAAACAATGAATAATGACGTGTACTTTGATTTCATCTCAAGATTAAAGACCCATATTTGTTTAAATTGTCAACTTTATACTGCATGAAAAATGTTTTTGAGCTACTTTACATGTAGAGTGGTCAATGGTAGGGTAGTGCTATTGAATGTCAAATGTACCACGTCGTGTGTTGATAGGCACGTATATAGATGGAGCAAGTGTCACTAGTTTCTGACTCCAAGCCTATCCGGCCGGACAAGATGTTTTAGCTATTGATGTAGTCTTGTCGATACTACTAGTCTTTCACTACCTACTACAGATATCCTATCAAAATAGCTGAATCACAAAAACATGTTTTCTTTTTATTTTTAAAAAAATATAAAACAGTGGATTGTGGATGAGTGTATTATCAATTAAATAGAGTAAAAAATTGATCGAGATCAGAGAAAATTCGTTACGTTTAGATGTAGAAGAAAGTCGATTGAAAGAGAAAGCTCTAGAACCTTTTCATCTTGGGTTAGGAAAAGTAAATTGTTGTCGGATTACAGAGAATTACCCCTCTCTCTATGTATACTACTCTCTCCGTTCCAATTTATGTTATGTTTGACTGGACATGAAATTTTAAAAAAAAAATAAAGACTTTTAAAATTTGTGATCCTAAATAAATCAAAAAGGGGCCCAGAGTATTTGTGTGATCATAAAAACTTCTCATTACGGGTAAAATTATAAGTTTAAGTTAAATTGTTTCCAAATTTAGAAATGGATCATTCTTTTTGGAAGGGACCAAAAAAAAAAGGTGCACATAAACTAAAACGGAGGTAGTAGTTGGGAATGGCCCGTGCTAAGCCCGAGCCCAAACTTAATAAATTAACAACGCATAATACATAAGTGAGTCCTTAAACTTGGTTTTTTTTTGTCATTTGGACACTGAAACATATGATTGTTCATATCAGGCACTCCAACTAAACACATCTGTGCCGATTAAACACTATCCAGATTGTCCGCCAAAAATATTTTAAAAAATTAAGTGTGTGTATTACAATTGCCTCTTAACACCCTAAATTTAACAACTAATTGTTCGACATAATTAAAACCTTTCACTTAACAAATTTTACCCCCACTCATTTCATAAAATGGAAAACCCGATTATCCCAACTTTATCCTCTCTTCTTCAAACTCTTTTACTATGCTCAATAAACCAGAAATTATCCTCTTAGATTTCTTAAGAATTTTATCGTTGTCATACCACTTGAAAATGTTGCAAGCAACTTTGCCTTCGATTTTGCCAAGAAAAAAAATACGATATGGGTTTAAGAAGTTCATGAAATAATAATTTGGCAGCGATCCCACAATAACAAGAAACTTCTCTTAAAGGAGGTGATTTTGATTTGTTCGACATTATGAGTGAGTGGAGAAGCTAATACCCACGTAAATGAATGACCTTCAAAGTAGCAGCCACAAACACTTCAAGATGTGAATAAGATGAGACCCAATTCAAGCGAGCTTCAAATGAGTGAGCTTTATATGCAAAAAGAGACAAACAAATTAAGAGAAAATCGATAGGCTCGGTCTAAGGGGAAGAAGAAGAAGAGAAATAGAAGAACGAGAAAAAAGTTAGAGATTTAATATGAATAATATATTAGGATATATAAAATAATCATAATATAGAGTATAATAATAATAATAATAATAAATAAAAAATCAACAAATTTTACTCATGTTCACCAGTCTTCTCCTTGACAGTGTTTAATTGGCACATATGAAGTTTAGTTGGAGTGCCTGATTGTATCGATCCGGTTTGTCGTTACATAGAACCTGCATTATAATTACTGTGATTGACTTGTTATAGGTTGGTTATACTGTTATTGATGTGTTAGAGTTGGTAGGCTCGAAATCGAAATGGTGGTAGTGAGAGTTTAGTCACTTAGCCTTTAAAAATAGCCTTAAAGTTGGAAAATTCAACTGAGAGTTGACTTATTGGTAAACGACATCGGAATGCGGATTTTATGGCTCGGGTAGCTTCGTTAGATGATTTAGGACTTAGGAGTGTGATCATAATATTTTTGTGATGTCCAGTGTAGAATTAGGCTTGAATTGACGAAAGTTAGTTTTTGGCGATTTCGGGTTGGCAGTGGAAAATAGGTTATCGGGGTCGGAATGGAATTCCGACAGTTGGAACAGGTTTGTAATGTTATTTTGGATATATCTGCAAAATTTCAAGTCAATCGGAGTTGTTTTGGATAGTTTCGCGATCCCATAGGCTTAGGTGAAGGGGTAGCTGGGCTGCACTATGCGATCGCATCTCGTCCTCCGCGATCGCATAGTGTGTCAGTGGAGTCAAGTGGGGGAAGGGTAGTATCTCTCTGTGATCGCGTAGTTTCGTCCGCGATCGCAGACGCCTGGACCGTTCTTCTCCGCGATCGCACCCCTCTCGTTCCGCGATCGCATAGTAGTAAAACTTCAAGCTCTGCGATCGCAGCCCCCCTTCCGCGATTGCAGAGAACAAAATCGCCCTGTTATTTTTAAGTCTTAAAAACAGAATATTACATGGGATTTCATAATCTTTCACCTTCTCCTTCTTCTCCAAACTCCATAGCCGAGTTCCAAGCCATCATTCCACCATAGCCACTTAGGTAAGTGATCCTAACACTAATTTCTTTCATTTCCCTTCCCTAATCACTAGAATCTAGGCCTAAAATCATAAAATCAAAGTAGAAATTAGGGATTTTGGGTAGAGTTAGGTTTTTGGTAATTTTGGATAATTCAACCCCAATTTGGGATCGAATTTTAAAACAAATTATATATTCTAACTCGTGGGGGTATGGGTGATCGGGTTTTGGTCCGAGCCTCGTGTTTGGACTAAGCGGGTCCGGGGTCGAATTTTGGGTATTTTTGGAAGAATGCTTGGAAATGGATAATTAGGCTATGGAATTGATTTATTGAGTCATTATTGATATACTTGAGTTAATTATGTCTAGATAATACCATTCCGGAGTTGAATTCTAAAGGAAAGGCAGTGTTAGAGGGTTGATTGCTATATTTTGGACCCGAGGTAAGTGTCTTGCCTAACTTTGGTGAGGGAATAGGTATTGTATGCTATGTGCTAAGTGTTTATCATGTCCAATGCATAGGTGAAGTGACGAGTACCTATGCATGGTGTGTCAAGCATGCCCATGAGTCTATTTTTGATGAAAATCTTATTATTACTTCCATGTATGTCATAATATGAATTTGTCTCTACTTGGGAGTTGTTTGTTGTTGGAAGACTTGGTCGATGAACTCATGATGTGTTGGTTCGCTTGAGAACCCATTAGTTAAGGATATATATATATATATATATATATATATATATATTGAAGAGATTGGTTATAGCTGAGACCCTTGCCGGGCAATTGTTGTGATATTGATTGATGCTTTCCCCTTGCTGGGTGATTTTGAACTATATTTCCACTATGCTGTATTCCTTACCATTGATATTTGTCATTGTTTTGGTGAGGAAGAGGGTAAAGCACTTAGGGTGATGCCGTTCCATTATATACATTGATCACACCATTCATTGCATAGTGAGGAAGAGTGTAAAGCACGAAGGGTGATGTCGTGCCATGATTTACATTGATTATAAGCACGAAGGTTAATGTCGTGCCATGATTTACATTGATTATAAGCACGAAGGTTAATGTCGTGCCATGATTTACATTGATTACATCATAACTTGCATAGTGAGGAAGAGAGTAAAAGCACGAAGGGTGATGCCGTGCCATGATTTACATTGATTACATTGACATACATAATACATCAGATAGTGAGGAAGAGAGTAAAAGCACGAAGGGTGAAGTCGTGTCATGTTCCATGATCATTCCATATCGTACAACGCATTGTGAGGAAGAGAGTAAAGCGCGAAGGGTGATGTCGTGCCATTATTTACGTTTCTGGCATTTACACTTGTTTCCTTATCATTCATTTGTTAAATTACCTTTTCTTGTCTGCTCTTCATGCTCATTTAACTGCTCTATCTCATCTGTTCCCCTTTAACTGCTCCCGTATCCCCATACTTGTCTGTTTATCTCTTGCCTTGTTTTTTCCATGCTTTGGGTTGTAGAATAGGACAGTTTAACGTTGTTGCTATGTCTAGCCTCGTCACTACTTCGGCCGAGGTTAGGCTCGATACTTACTCAGTACATGGGGTCGATTGTACTGATGCTACACTTCACTTCTTAAGGTTGTGTAGATCCCGCACCCGGACCCTGTGGACAACGTTGAGGGAGTCACCTTCAGTCCACCCAGAGCTTCAAGGTATACCCATCGGTATTCGTGGGCCTTGGTGTCTCTTCTACCTTTGGATCTCTTATTGTCTTACATTTTCCGCTAGTTTCAAAGACAATGATGTATTTTCCTTTCAGACTTGTATTTAGCCCTCTATAGAGAGTTCTTGAGTTGTGACATCCCTGTTTTTGGGGATTATGCGACGTTCTGTATTTACTATTTCACTTAGCATTATTGAATTATTATTCCATTTTTGCTGCAAAAATATGTGAGGTGTTTTGTTATTTCGGTTAAGATGATATCTCAATGTTAGATTAACTGTACACGTTGGCTTGTCTAGCGGGTTCAACGTTAGACGCAGTCACGACCTGAAGGATGGGATTTCGGGTCGTGACATCTCCAAAAGCCTCTATTTCGTCAATGTTATACTCTCCTAATATATAAAGTTTTACCTCTTCTTGAAAAATACCTGTCTTCGGACATTTCCTCTACTCTCCCCTCTTCTTCACTAAATCTCTCAATTAAGCCCTTCAACACCTCCTTTTGAAAACTCTGATCTCTTCTATTTTCCTCAACTATACCCACATGTAGGGGTATACAAGCCAAACCGTCAAGCCAAACCGAACCGACGAACCAAGTCAAACCGAAGAAAAAAACCGACGTATGGTTTGGTTTGGTTGGTTTGGTGTTGGAAAATAAAAAACCGATCACCTTTGGTTTAGTTTGGTATTAACAAAAAAAAGTCAAATCGAATCTAAACCAAACTGACAATATATATATATATATATATATATATACATAAAAAATAATCATTAAAATCTAATTTGTAAGTATTTTCTAAATTATTTTATAGTTTTTAATGTCTTGAGATATTATTTCTTTGTGGGATTGTAAATTTACTATCCACTAAATAGATTCTAACTACACAACCTAAATTTGAAGCCCAAACTAAAACCCACTTAATAGGAATTCGACGAAAGGTGTATACCCTAGTGAGTTTAGAAACTTGAAGCTGAAGATTTGGTGCTTTTTAATATTCAGATGCTTTGTATGGTTAATTCATTGTGCTTGGCTGCTTGCGGCTTATTTCTAGCTTTTGTCTTGGCAACTTTAATTAACTTAATATTTTTTGTGGTACTACAAGTTGGGTTGTAGCTTTTGATTTATCAACTGTTTGTTGTCATTTTCTATTATGGAAGGTCTCGGAATCATGATTCATACGAACAATTGCTATTCCTCGTATATTATTTTAATGAATAGTAATGATGAGCGCAATTGGTGATTATTTGATTTCTTTTTCAAGCATAATATAACTAAAAAGGAAAACCGAAAATAAACCGAAAAACCGAGGAAACCGAAAAAACCGACAAAAATCGAAACCGAAAAAACCGAGTTTATGTTGGTTTGATTTGATTATAAATTTAGTAAACCGACATAATTAGTTTGATTTTAGTTTAATAAAAAACCTAACCAAACCGCCTCACGTACACCCTGCCCACATGTACCTTCATGTTAGTCTAATAATCAGGAGAAATGACCTTTTTGATTTAGTTCTGACAGAACCATTATTAATGGAAATTAACACTTAACTAAAGTTACCACTACTCACATTTGTCCATATCATCTAACACTTTCTATGTTCTATTGTGTAGCATCCCTCATTCGTCATACTTCGATATTTTACTATCCTATTCAATAAAGTTTACAACACGTGCATTCCAGAACTCAAACCTTATGACCTCTTTGTTAGAACAAACTTATTAACATTTTTCATTAGTAAAAAGCAAAGAGGAAGAAAATAAAGTTTAAATAAATGAACTCCTGAAAAAGTACATAGCTTAAGACATACAAAGTTAAGAAAATTAATTTGTACGTGCCATATACATAAATGTCACATTGAAATCAGCGAACTCCAAATGAATACAATTTGTTTCAAACTGGGACACAATGAAAGATTGAATAAACTGTAAAAGTAATTTGCTCCGAAATTCCGAAGTAACTCCAAAAATAAGGTAGCGAATGCAATTAACTTTTGGCCAAATGTGAACCTATTTAACCTCAAAATCATACACCTATATCTTAAAATGAACCATGTTAGCTGAACACATTCCAGATTCCACTCAAAAGATCGACTTTACAAAAAAGTCAATTTTTAATCTCTTTTGAGTAACATATAAACCATACTAATTTGAAATTAAGATATATGAATACGAATAAGAAGGAAAGATAAAACCCCAGAAAATGAAAAAAATAATGGTTTACCTGAGTTAATGTCTTGCCATGGGCGTAATAAGAAGACCAACAATGCAAGTTTTCTTAGACTTAAGTCTTTATCTCCCTCCTGGGATCTTGAAATAGGTTTTCTTCAAAGTGTCTGACATATTCCTTCACTTGATCCTCTTAATCCTATGTAGCAGAGACAGTGGGTAACGCTTGAGACACTACAAAAAAAACCCCAATTGCTAACGAATTTTACCAACTAACTGAATTTGTTAGTGTATTAGCAACAAATTACTAACAAAATCGTAACTGATTTATTTTGCAAAATTTGGTAACAAATTACTAATGAATTGCCAACCAAAATTCTACCAACGAAATAATTTAGTTGGTAAATATGGCGGGAAAAATTGACGCCTAATCTAGCAACTGCCTACTAACGAATTACCAACTGAAATATTACCAACAAATACTTTTTGTTGGTAACATTACCAATGGAGTATGTATCTGTTGGTAAATATGGTGGAAAAAATGAAGTATAGTTTATTAACAGATTAGTAACGAATTACCAACCAATTATTTACCAACACAAGGGCTTTGTTGCTANATGTTTGATTTAAATATTGTATTCAAAATTAGAATATTATGGTATGTTCGATTTGAGTATTGTATTCCAAATTAGAATATTGTAGTTTGTTTGATTTGAATATTATATTTTTCATTAGGATGTTGTGGGTGTATTGGTTTAAATAGTATATTCTAGTATTTTATTTTAGTTTATATTCTATCCAAAGTTAAAACATTTTTACCTTATTTTTGATTTTCTGTTGATTTCCATGGAGGAAAAGAAGAAACTATGAAAGACTTAGAGAAATTTATGAGGTTTGGACTTTTTGGTGAGAAGGTACGTATTATAATCCCAATTTGTTAAAACGTGGATGATGGAGTATTTGCCTAATTAAGTTTTTAATAAAAAATTTATTTAACGACTTAGATCTATGTTATATTTTTTATCTTTATCTTATCCCAAATTGTCACGATTAGGAAAAACTACATCTCATCAATAACTCAAGCATAATTTGTTTTGAGACGATTAGGTCGTTAAATTACTGGGGCTTATTTATTTACGTATTCATACAATACTTTTGCACTAATTGTGCAAGTGCTGAGACAAGTACATCGAGTGGTCACTCAGGCGCGTAGTCGTATCAGCCGGAGACTTAGTAATGAGCTGCTTTCCACGCTTCGACCCGTCTGACCTGAAATCTCCTTNAGAATTTTTAGCAGATGTTCATAGTTGTATTTGCTATTCATTATTTGTTTTATGTTTTGTTTATATTATGTAGATTGATGAAGATATATATCATAGTATTTTATCAAGATCCCTCAAGCTACTACGTACGACTTAATAATTTTTACTATTTAACTTTTAAAGCACTATAGGCGATCAATTGTGGTGGATAATTTATGATTGGCTAGTTGAATGGCAACATTGAGTGACTTCAAGATCTATGATGAGAACGGAGCGGTGATACAAACACACTAAAATAATAATTGGAGCAAAGATTTATCCTCCATAGCTTGTAGTTTCCTTCAATTCTTAGGCATATCTTCATCACTCTTCTATAG
>ML286474.1:9070-49302 GCA_005239495.1 Nicotiana undulata | reverse complement strand
CAACACTTCCCCCTAAATCTGTGACTCCTTCTTCATCAATCACAGGAGCGGGGCCACAAATAGACAACATGGCACCGTCCTCCCCAGATCCCCTCACAGAGCCTCTTTCTCCCTCTCTCTCAAGAATTTTATTGTTCCCCAATTTTCTCTGCCTATCCGGCACTTCTACATCAATAATTGACCCAACCAAAACAAACCTGTTTTCAGTAGTAGCAGTTTCAGATTCAATTTCAAGATTACCTTGCTCAAAACTAGATGAACCTGGTGCTTCATCCTCATTAGCGGATTTGAAGGATTCACTTGAGGATTCAGAATCATGGGCCTCGCTAGCTTTAAGAATTTCCTCCAAGAATCTTGCACGAGAGCCAGAAGCAACGGATTTTCTGGCCAAAACCTTTACTCTTCGTGCCCTGGGAGCTGGAGTAGGGTTAGGTGTTGGTTCAGGAGTGGGTTCAAGAACTGGAGGGTTTTGGGGGAATGAAGATCTGTCTGGAGAATGTGAACTGTACACTGATGGAGAATTAGAACTAGAGGTGTCTTCCCCATGATCAAGTTTTGTGGAGGAAGATGAAGCAGGGGGTGGTGAAGACATTGTTATGAATAATTTTGGAAGAGAAGAGAGTCGATCAGTTTTGGTTTGAGAAGAATGAAGAACTTGGTTCGACTTATTATGTTATGACGAGGGGAGGTAATGATTGCCCTTTTTTATAAGATGTGGCTATGAATTATACAATGGTCAGAATTAGTAATCAAGTGGGAGTCTATTTATTAGACGGCTAGGAATACCCTAAATCTAGGCTAATTAAGTAGCGATGAGACTTCTTGGAACGGGTTCATTTTGGGATAAGTACAAAGAATTTGAAATGACCCAAATATAGATAGAGTCCTGCTCATGTGTGACTGTAATTAATTCAATAAGTGTATGGAGATGAGCACGTACCTTGTCAGTCAGATGAACCAGCAGCGATGAACCAGGTTCATCGTGTTAAAATCTTTAATTTGCCTCAGTTCACAAAGATAGAAAAACATCATTAGTAACCAGGGAATCATATTAATACATGGCAAGAGAGTATGGAAATACAGTCATGTTACTGAGCAATGATTAGTCTGGTTAATTATCTATTTTAGTGTTTCTAGCAAACAAAAAACATTTTTTTTTTAATTTTTTTCATAAATGTTTTATTTATGTTTTTCAATTAGGTGATCTTAATCATCCATAATTCAAGTCGGTTTCTCTCAAAATGCTCCCTACTCAGTGCTTTAGTAAATATATCTACAATTTGCTTGTCTGTAGCACAAAATTCAATTGAGATCATTCCTTTTTCATAGTTATCCCTAAAGAAGTGGTGTCTAACATCTATGTGCTTGGTTCTTTTATGATGAACTGGGTTTTTTGTCATTCTAATTGTACTAGTGCTGTCACAGAAAAGGAATGCATCCAACATCTATACCAAAATCCATGAGTTGTTGCTTGATCCATAGTAACTGAGCACAACATGAGGCTGCAGCCACATATTCAGCCTCAGCAATAGACAAACCTACTGAGTTTTGTTTCTTGGTGGACCAAGACACAAGGATGAGCCCAAAAAGTGAGCCATGCCTGAAGTATTTTTCCTGTCAACCAGGAAACCTGCATAATCAGCATCAGCATATCCTACAAGGTCGAAATTACTACTTTTAGGATACCAAAGGCATAATCAGTAGTGCCTTTTAGATATCTCAAAATTCTCTTCACTGTAGTTAGGTGGGACTCCTTTGGATTTTCCTGAAACCTAGCACATAGTCCTACACTGAACACAATATCAGGTCTGTTGGCAATGAGATATAATAGAGACCCAATCATCCCTCTGTATAGCTTCTGATCAACGGATGAACCAGGTTCGTCCACATCTAATTTTGTGGTTGTGGCTATGGGGGTGTCTATTTCCTTTGAGTCTTCCATTTTAAATTTCTTGAGCAATTCTTTCACATACTTTTGTTGATAGATCATTGTTCCATTTGAGTTTTGCTTAATTTGCAAGCCTAAGAAGAAGTTAACCTCACCCATCATACTCATCTCAAACTCACTCCCCATAAGTATAGCAAATTCCTTACTCAATTTTTCAGAGGTTTCCCCAAATATGATATCATCCACGTATATTTGCACAATGAGGAGATCCTTACCTTTTTCCTTTAAGAACAAGGTACTGTCAATTTTGCCTCGTTTGTACCCATGTTCTAGCAGGAATTTTGATAGTCGCTCGTACCATGATCTAGGTTCTTGTTTGAGACCATAAAGAGCCTTGTCAAGTTTGTATACATGGTCAGGCGACTCCTTGATTTCAAAACCTGGAGGCTGGTTGACAAATACATCTTCCTTCAGATAGCCATTGAGGAAGGCACTCTTAACATCCATCTGATTGAGGGTGAATTCCATGTGTGCAGCAAATGCTATAAGAAGTTTGATTGCCTCCAGTCTTGCCACAAGGGCAAAGGTCTCATCATAGTCAATTCCCTCTTCTTGACTATATCCTTGGCCAACCAGTCTAGCCTTGTTTCTTGTAACAGTTCCATCCTCGTCGAGCTTGTTCCTGAAGACCCACTTTGTGCCAATCACTGATCTGTCTAGTGGTCTGGGTACCAAGTGCCATACTTGACTTCTTTCAAATTGATTCAGCTCTTCTTGCATGGCATTTACCCAGTCAGCATCCTGTAGGGCTTCACCAATGTTCTTTGGTTCAATCAAGGATAGAAAGGCATCAAACGCACACAGATTTTTCAAGGAGGATCTTGTTTTGATTCCAGATGTCAAATCTGTTATGATGTTCTCAAGAGGGTGAGAACTCTGATATCTATGTGGTTTGAGCACCAACTGTTCACTTCTAGATAGTTCCATGGTGACTTGTTGTTGTGGAACAGGATCAGGGCCAAGGTTCACATGTTGAGTTCCCCCTGTCATGTTGCTTGGGGAAGTTGGACCTGGTCTATCACCTGTTCCATCTTCCATATTTTCTTCAATGTGTTCACTGCTCTTCACCAGTCCATGCTCCTCATCTCCTGGTTCTTGTCTCTCAGAAAGAGTGTTAGTTTCATCAAAGACAACATGCACACTCTCTTATACACACATAGTTCTTTTATTATACACTTTATAAGCTTTTCTACGTGATGAATATCCCAAGAATACTCCTTTATCACTTCTGGGATCAAATTTACCTAGGGAATCTTTGCCATTATTGTGCAGAAAGCACTTGCATCCGAAAGCCTTAAGGTGGGATATGTTGGGCTTTCTCCCTTTAAGTAATTCATAAGGATTTTTCTCTACCAGTGGTTTGGTCATGCATCTATTTATTATGTAGCATGTAGTGTTTATTGCTTCTGCCCAGAAGCTGTGGGATAGTTTGCTAGAAAGAAGCAGGGTTCTTGCCATGTCTTCAAGAGTTCTATTCTTTCTTTCAACAACCCCATTTTGCTGTGGGGTTCTAGGGGCAGAAAAGTTGTGATTGATACCATGTTCATCACAGAACTCAGCAAACTTTGCATTCTCAAATTCAGTACCATGATCAGATCTTATGGATGCTAGTTGATTTCCTAACTGATTTTGAGTTTTTCTGACAAATGAAGTGAACATATCAAAAGCTTCATCTTTAGATGTAAGAAATAAGGTCCAAGTGAACCTTGAACAGTAATCAACTAGCACCATTACATATTTCTTACCACCTCTGCTCAGAGTTCTCATAGGACCACATAGGTCCATATGAACCAGTTCCAACGTCCTGGTGGTACTGACCATTTTCTTACTTTTGAATGAGGATCTTACCTGCTTCCCCCTTGCACATGCCTCACAAACTTTGTCTTCCTTGAACTTAATGTTAGGAAGCCCTACCACTAAGTCCTTAGAGACTAATTTGTTAAGCTGATTCAGACTCGCGTGACCAAGTCTTTTGTGCCAAAGGAGGGGATCACTGTCCAACACACTTAAGCAAGTGAGTTCATTTTCAGACAGTGTGGACAAGTCTATGACATAGATGTTATTCATTCTTTTTCCCTGCAAAGCAATCTTGTCAGTAAGCAGGTTGATCACAAAACATTTTGTGGAAGTAAAGGCAACCAGGTTACCTCTGTCACACAGTTGTGACACACTGATCAGGTTGTATTTCAAGCCATCTATCAGGTACACATGTTCAATGGAACATGTGTCATCCTTACCTACCTTACCAACCCCAATAATTTCACCTTTCTTTCCATTTCCAAATGAGACATTTCCTCCTTTGAGGCTTTCAAGTGAAAGGAATTGTTCCTTGTTCCCTGTCATATGTTTTGACCAGCCACTATCCAAATACCAAATTTGGTTACTTCCTCTCACTTGAACCTACAAAAAGAAATCAGGGGTTAGTTTTAAGAACCCAAACTAGTTTGGGTCCTTTTCTATGAGAGAATGGATGAATCAAGCTTTTTCTGGCCCAATTTGGTAGCCAGTCTTTCTTTTTAACAGAACTCTTATTTCTTCGACTGGCCTGCTCTTTTGCAGTACACTCAATTTTGTAGTGGTCAGTCTTACCACAGTGGGTGCAGATTTTATTCTCAAGGAGAGTGAGATACTTGCTTTTGGGATCCCACTTGGGCAATTGACTCCCAAATTCAAGCCCTCTCCGGTTGCTACTGTGATTCTCTTGAAGCCATGTCAAGGCATCAAAGGATTTATTCCATTTACAAGTTCGATCTAAGTCATGTTTGACTTTACCAAGTTCTTCCTTAAGTGTCCTTATCTGTTCATCCTTGGCATACATCTTACCTTTTAGTTTTCCCACATTTTCTTCTAACATGATATGAGAATGATCAACAATCTTTTTACTGGATCCTAGCTTTAATTTTAAGTTTTCAGATTTTAGCTCTAGAATCTCAGTTTCAAGTGGATGAACCTGGTTCATCAAGCAGTGTTTTTCTTTTCAGATTCACTTACCCTGATGTCACGACCCAAATTCCCAACCTTAGTGATCGTGATGGCGCCTAACACCACACTTGCTAGGCAAGCCAATTTTAGAAGTCAATTAACTAATTTTCCTTAATTAATTACTTCAGCATAAATAATTTAATTTAAATGAACTTAATCAAATTAATTCTCAACAACCACAAAAAAAGAATGACCAACTAAATGGAACGAACCACGATAATATTTATAATAACAACTCTAGAACTACCCCAAGGTCTGGTGTCACAATCCACAAACGACTAAAGAATACTACAAATAATGTCTGAAAGAAATAGTGTAACTGTTCTAATGATATAAAATAGTGTATGTAAATATAGGAGAAGACTCTCAGATATCTGCGAACGCCGACAGATGTACCTCGTGTCTCCAAACGAAATCGGGTGGTCGTCCTAGAATCCTCTACTGCTGAATGGTACCTGGATCTGTGCAAAAAGAGCACAGAGTGTAGTATCAGTACAACCGACCCCATGTACTGAGTAAGTGTTGAGCCTAACCTCGGCGAAGTAATGACGAGGCTAAGTCGGGCTTCAACAATATAATCTTTAACAACGATAAATAATGAGCAAGAAAGAAATCCATACAATAGATAATTAAGTGTTGCAACCAAATAAAATAAAATAACTCAGCTATAACCAATTCTCAAACATTTCTTCAGAGTTCCAAACTTTAACTTTGAATAACAATAGTACTAAAATATTTAAAGAGTAGTAAAATAAACATTTTAGCTTTTCAAAACTTTGATTCTCCTTTTCATGAAAAAACAGTAAAATATAAATGTAAATATCCTCCCGTATCACTGCCACATATTTATATTTTCCATGTCCACCCTTATCGCAGTCATATATATTTATTTCTCATGTCCACCCTTATCACAATCATATATATTTATTTCTCCTGTCCACCCTTATCACAGTCATATATATTTATTTCTCTTGTCCACCCTTATCACAGTCATATATATATTTATTTCCCATGTCCACCCTTATCACAGTCATATATATATATATATATATATATATATTCTCTGTCCACCCTTATCACAATCATATATTTATTTATTTCAAACTTTCACGATTCAGGCCAAGCCTTTCACAATACTTTTATTTCAACCATTATAAACAATAAACTGCATTTTTCTCATGACTTCTTCAATAATATCTCAACCAAGAAACCAACAAGAATATCAAAATATATGCATTTATTCCATAAAACAATACCAAACCTCACAGCCATATTTATATCACGAGGAAACCAGTTCAAACAACCAATACTCCTTCTAAATAGTCACAACAATACTAACAACAATTCAACAAGGCCCAATAGTCAAAAAAACAATACTGAACATGTAACAATTAAGACAATAATCAAATAAGTGAGGAACGGGAAAGGGGATAATATTTTAGCAAATACTCTGGGTGGTGCATAGATACTCGTCTCCACACCTATACACCACGCCCATGCAATTAACATAACAAACAAGCAGGGAGTCATATTCCCTCAAGCTAAAGTTAGGCCAAACACTTACCTCAATTCCGCAGGCCACTCACTGCTCAAGTATTGCTTTTCCCTTTGAATTCAACTCTAAATTGCTCGAATCTAATCAAAATTAACTCAACATCATTAACTAATGCTAAAGGAACCAGCTTTATTGAAAAATATAATTTTTCCTAAGTTTTCTCAAAAAAAGTAAAAACCCGACCCCGGGCCCGCCTGGTCTAAACTCAGGGTTCGAACCATTTTACGATTACCCACGAACCCACGAACCCAAATATGCTATTAGTTTTGAAATTTGACCATAATTTGATATAAAATTTTAATTTTTACAAAACACCCTGATTCTACCCAAATCCTAGATTTTTACCATGAAATTGTTTTGTTTTTGCTTTAAAAGTGATGCAAAATAGTAAGGAATTGAAAGAACAAAGTTTGGAATTTATTACCTATGACTTGGGGATGAATATTGTTGAAGAAAATCGTTTTTAAGGCTGAAAACCTCAAAATTTTGGTGAAGAAGAAAGTCTGCCCGGTTTTAAAAGATATTTATAATAGCTGGGCTGGGCAACTGTGCGATCGCGGATAAAGAGGTGCGATCGCACAGGGTAAGGGGATTTTGGGCAGTGCGTTCGCAGGGGTAGGGGTATGGCAGTACGATCGCGGGGTTTACTGTGCGATCGCATAGCACAGTCCAGGTGGTGCAGTGCGATCACACACCTGCTCATGCGGTCGCACAGTGCAAATTTTTGGGCTCCTAAAGACTACACTTGTAACGACCCAGCCGGTCGTTTTGTGTGTTGGGACTCTGTTCCCGTAAATGACTCTTTCCATAGCGGCTACTTGTGCCTTATGACTTGTGTGGGCAGGTAGTTCGAGATACAGAAGTGATTTGGCCAGTTCAGGAACACTTGGTTCCTGAAGGCTAGCTTATTTGGCTAATTTTTGGTTCCGAGCAGCATTTTGAGAAAACGACCTCGGAATCGAGTTTTGACAGCTCCAACAGCTCAGGACGATGATTTCGGACTTGGGAGTGTGTTCGCCTCGGGTTTCTGATGACCCGGGAGTATTTCGGCACCTGAATTGGAATTCAGGATTTCATGAGATTTAGAATTCAGCCTGGAATTGGACCTTTTGATATCAGGTTCCAAATGGAATTTCGGAACTGGCAATAGTTTCGTATAGTCATTTACGACTTGTTCGCAAAATTTGGGGTCATTCCGAGCAGTATAGACCCGTTCGACGTATTGGTGAGCCATTTGAATTTTCTTGAAATCTTAAGTTTGGAACTAAGGGGGCTTGGAGAGTGATTTATAGTTTGGACGATGTTTTTAGTGTTCTGGGAGCTCGAGCGAGTCCGTCATGTGATTTGGTATTGGTTGGTGTAATTTGTCAAGGGCTCGGGTGGGCCCAAGGGTCTCCCGGACCCCAAGCGGGGTCAAAAACCAGCAATTTCATAGCTGGTGGGAATTTTCTTGTGTGACCGCCCCTGCGGTCCATGAGCCGCATACGCGAGGCTCGCACCAGCGGCCAATCCATCGCAAGAGCGGCCTAGTTCGCAGGGGCGACCCTTCCTCTCGCTGGCGCGGCTCTGCATGAGCAGACAAAAGTCCGCAGGAGCAACCTCCCCTAGGGCCCAGGCCAATCGCAGGCGCGGCCAATTTCACGCAAGTGCGAGTCCGCACCTGCGATCCAAAGTCCGCAGGCGCGACCTCCCCAGGGCCCAGGCCAAACCGCAGGCGCGACCCCTTTCTCGCGGGTGCGAGTTCGCACTTGCGATCCAAGGGTCGCAGGGGCGGAAACTGCTGGGCAGTCCTATAAAAGCCCCAATTCGTTATTTTTCTTCCCAAACTCGATTTTCCTCCATTTTTGAGGACCCTAGGAGCTCTAGATCAGTTGTGGCGAGTCATTTACTCAGGTAAGTAATTCCTTGGCTTCCCGCATGTTTATTACTTCAATTCTTGAAGAATTTCACTTCCATAATCCATGCGAATTCATAAGAAATATTGGGGAAAATAGGGGGGTTTTAGAAAAAATTGAATTTCTGATTTTTGGGCCATTATAGGATGATTAATTTAGTTAATCTTGATCCTTAGGCGACGTATAACGCATTTCTTCAAGAATCGTAATTTTCCGGACGCCGAGGCTCGGAGTTGAATATTCCAAGTATGTCAAGAATGTGTTTTAAGGGAAATCTTTGATAAATCCTCCTCGATTCCTCCTAAATTGATATAATTATGTGTTTTTGGCTAGTTGCGAGCCATCAAAGGTAATTAGGAGGATTCGTGCGTCTTGTTGATTGGTCCGTTGACCGGAGGAGTACTTGTCCAGGTGAGTCTCCTTTCCAAATTTTGTAAGGGGGAAATGTCCCCTAGGCTCCTTGTTCCTAATTGTGATTGTTGAGGGGGCTGCGTACGTACCACGTGACGAGAGTCCGTACATGGCATCTATAATGTATGTTGGGTAACCGTAGGACCCACGAGCATGTTCTAGTTGTTTGTATGATATTATCTGATGCCTTATACAAGTTATTTGCTGATATATGATGAAATGGAGCTATGATAGCTTTGAGTTAAATGTACATATTATTCAGATAAGAATTATGAATTTCATCAATTGATTAATTGTGTTACTCCTGGTATAATCAATAAAGAGAACGAAGTTAATGAGATAAATCTTGATCCTGAGCTGTTGAGAAAATAAAATGAAGGTGATTGTAAATCCTTCCTATACTTGAATTATTCCACCATGGTGATATTATGAGAAAAGAGGATAATATGATATAAAATCCTAACTTTGACTATCAAGAGAGATGCGAATATCCGATCCCGTTGAGCATTGATGAGTCGGTACCATGGTGTCTACATATACACATATATATGCATTCATGCATTCATGGCCCCCGAGTCACAGGTATGATTCGTGATCGGGGAGAACTTATATTTTCATTACTGGCCCCTGAGTCACAGGTTTGATTCGTGATCAGGGAGGAATTACACTTATTTTCATCAGCCCTTGAGTCACAAGTTTGATTCGTGATCAGGGAGAAATCAGACTTATTTTACCAGCCCTGAGTCACAGGTTTGATTCGTGATCAGGGAAGAATTATACTACCATTTTATCGGCCCCCGAGTCACAGGTATGATTCGTAATCGGGGAGGGTTTTACTTTACATCATTTGCCCCGAGTCACAGGTATGATTCGTGATCGGGAGAGTATATATATTTATATCATTGGCCCCCGAGTCGCAGGTATGATTCGCGAGCGGGGAGAGATATTGGCCCACGAGTCGCAGGTATGATTCGCGAGCGTGGATATTTTATCGAGTGAGCGCACGAGTCGTAGGTATGATTCGCGAGCGTGTGGAGCTTTATGACCGAGTCAGTCCTTATGACCCACCCTTATGACTTCGGCCGATAGTCTTGTCCGTGTCGGTTATATATATATATATATATATACATAAGCATTTGCATTGAGTTGGGATCGTACGATGGTGAGTTGAGAAACGGTACTAAGTACTGGAAAGTGAACAACTGAGATAATAAGATAAGACAATTTCAGATAATGAGAAGGAAAACAAGTGATACATATGATCAGTTTACAAAGAAAGGTTATGTTTAAGATCAGTTACATGTTTGTTGATTACATGTCCTTATACTTGATGTATTTTCTCACATGATTTATTGCTCGGCATGTATCTTATTTTATTATGTACTGGACCTTAGTGAGTATATATTCTACCTCTCGTCACTACTCTTTACGAGTTTAGACGGGATACTCACTGGGTACATATTTGTTTATATGTACTCATGCTGCACTTTCTTTTCTTTTCTGCACTTGATTGTGCAGGTGTTGAGGCTGGTCCGTCTGGTCGTCTGTCCGCTGGTAGATACTGATCGCGGTGTCGCTCCATACGGTGAGCTGTCTTCTTGGCGTCATCCTGACATCACCTCTGGAGCCTTCTAGTTTCATTTTGCTCAGTCTTTTGTTCCAAACTGCGGCTTGTATTTATATATATATATATATATATATATATTTCAGTTGTTGTATCTGTGTAGCCGCCCGTTGACACTGTGACACTAGTCCTAGCACACACTTCTTGTAGTTATGTTGGATTTCGGGGTTGTATATATATGGCCTAGTTGTGGCTCAGCTTATATCTACGGCCTTACCTCCTATCGCTGTTATATTCCGCATTATATTTGTTATAAATTGTAAATAACTGGGATATCGAGTTCTGGGGTAGTATCTCCTAAGGATTCATATGTTGGCTTGCCTAACCTCGCCGTTAGGTGCCATCACGACCTGAACCTGGTTTTGGGGCGTGACAACACTGTGCGATTGCGGTTACACCTATGCGATCGCACAGTACAAAGACCTGGACACCAGCTGTTGAAAATCCAGCAGCTTTTTAAGTGCAAAAATCATCATGTGGCCTATCTGAAACTAACCCGAGCCTTCGAGGCTCTAAACCAATCATGCAAGCAAGTCTAAAATATCATACGGACTTGCTCGTGCGAGAAAATCATGAAAATAACATGTAAATCTATGAATTAAATCTCAAAACTTATCATTTTCATCAAAACTCTTAAGGTTCATAATTTCTCAACCGGAAGTCCGAATCACGTCAAATGAACTCCATTTTTCACCAAATTTCAAAGTTAACCTCTAAATATCATAACAAAGTTGTACCTGGCTCCGAAACTAAAATACGGACCCGATACCAATGATTTTTAGCATTATTTCATTTCTTTAATTCATGAACATTTCAGCAAAATAATTTCTTTCAAAAATTGATTTCTAAGGCTTGGGACCTCGGAATTCATTTTCGGGCATACGCCCGAGTCTCATATTTTACTGTGGACCTCCCGGGATCGTCGGAACACAGATCCGGGTCCGTTTACTCAAAATGTTGACCAAAGCTTTCCGGTTTCACGCCCCGACTGCTCAAGCAAATCGAGGTATTTCATTTTAGTCTTTTATGGTTATTTTGCATGGAACGGAGTCTAATTTTATAAAAAGACCCTTTGGGTCATCACATCTGATTTCCAGGTTCATGCATTTTTCCTTTAGCATTGCACATTCTTTAGAGAGTTGTTCTTTCTCTTTGGTTGTTTCTTCGGAATCATCCATGAAATCAAGTAGCAACTCCGAGATTTTTTCCTTAGATAGGAACTTATTTTGTTTTTAAGATGGGAGATACTTACCTCTGGTTCTTCATATGATTCCTCATCAGATTCTCCAATTGCCATGAGCGCCTGATCTTCATTCTCACCATCTTCTGATTCTTCATCTGAAATTCCCCCCCAAGCAGCAACCGTAGCTTTTGTTGTGGTTTTCTTGGGTTGGACGAGTTCCTTCTTTCAAATCTGTCTTTTTTCCATTCCACTTCCCACTAAGGACAATTCTTGATAAGGTGGTCAGTCTTTCCACTCTTGTAGCATCCCTTGTTGGTTAGCCTTTCTGGAGCTTTAGCTTTGTTGTAGTTTTCTCCTCTATAGATGCCCTTCTTACTTATGAGGAAGTTTCTGAATTCTTTGGTAATCATGGCCATCTCATCTTCCTCCAGATATACTCCATCAGTGATCCTTAGTGCTAGACTCCTCTCCTTCTTTGGAGCATATATTTATTGTCTGCCTTCTGAGTTCATAAGCAGTAAGGTTTCCAATTAGCTCGTCCAATCTGAGGGTTGCCATATTTTTGGATTCCTGGATAGCAGTGATCTTACTTTCCCAGGAAATTGGCAAGACCCTTGTCAGGATCTTCTCTACCCTATCCTCTTCAAGAATGACTCTACCAAGAGACGTAAGTTCATTTGTCAAAGTTGTGAACCTTGTGTACATCTCTTGGATTGTCTCTCCTTCTTTCATAGTGAAGTTTTCATACTAAGAGTATAGTAAAGTACCTCTTGATCTTTTCACTTAAGGTGTTCCTTCATGGGCTACTTGCAAGGTATCCAAGATTTCTTTGGCAGTGGTGCAGCTTTGGATCTTGTTGTACTCGTCTGGACCTAGTCCACATACTAGCCACTTTTTGGCCTTAGCACTCTTCTCCCATTTCTTCAGATCCTCAGCAGTGCAATCAGCTCTAGTTTTTGGTACATCTACACCTTCAGCAATCTTCTTCATGGTGGCTAGAGGACCATCAGTGACTATGTCCCCGAGTTCATAGTCTCCTCAAATCAGGTGGTCCTTCATCCTATTTTTCCACCAAGAGTAGTACTGGCCATTGAAGAGTGGTGGCCTTGCAGTTGATTGACCCTCCCAGTTTCCAGGTGGAGCACTCATTTTGATCTTTTCCAAGGTGTTATCCTTTTTAAGGATAACCTGCTCTGATTCCAATTGATATTTTATACTTCAATACCACACAAGAGGGGGGTGATTTGTGTGGTGTCCAATTTTTCGAGTGTTGTCTCAATAGAAGATCCCGGTTCTTCTTGGTGTTCCAACTTCTACTGGTGCGGAATAATAAATGCAGTAAAGTAAAAACACAGAGATTTTTACGTGGAAAACACCTGGCTCAAAAGGTAAAAAAACCACGACCTACTTCCAAGTAGGATTTTCCCAAAATCTTCACTATGACAATGAGCCAAACAGCATTTACAAAATAAACTCTTTTGTAAACCTAAGGACTAACTCTAATCCCTTTGTGGCAAACTAGCCTCTAACTAATTGCGACAACTTCAAGTTAACTCTAACTTGAACAGTGTGTACCTATTACAATTTGCTTCTAGATAAAGCTGAAAGATACAATATTAAATCTCCTACTACAACCAACTAGACTTAAAAGACAAACAAATGGAACCGGTTCTTCTAGCTGGTTCAAGTAGCGTTTGTGTCGCACAAGGATTCTGCTTGCAAAATAGCTCTGGGAATTTTGCTTTCAATTCTTGTTTCACTTATGTCTTTGTGCGTGAAATCTTCAGCAAGAATTCTTCAACACTTTATAGAGTTAGTTGTTGAGATATGTTGTTGAATTCTAATACAACTCTTCCTTGGTGGAAGAGTTTGTATTTATCTCAACTTCCTCCTTTTGTTTCTGTCCTCGCTGAACTCGAACTCTAACCTCTTATCAATTTGCAACCTTTTCACTTTAGGAGACAACTTCTTAGTTCATGGATAATTCACAACCATGTTTATCTCTTGTGCATAGACAGCTCTTATGCCAATGGGTCTGTTCAAGTATGTTTGCCCTAATGGAGCTGGTTCAACTGGGTAGACATTTGTCAATCTTCAAAACCATGCAGTGACTTGGTTCAACAACTTGTTTCATCAACTATCTCCTCCGTCACGAGGTCCCCAAAAGAGCAAACTTCATTACTATTCGGCTACCTCATCGATTTGCACACGTGGAATACAACCTTTTCATCGCCCACCCGGAAGGTGAGCTCCCATGATTCCACATCAACCAAAACCTTACTTGTTTCTAGGAAAGGCCTTCCCAAGATTATAGGCACCTCATAGTCTACTTCGTAGTCGAGAATCACAAAATCAGCGGACAAAATAAACTTGCTGACCCATACAAGAACAACATCAATAATACCAAGATGCCTCTTCATTGTTCTATATGCCATTTTCAATCTCATTGAAGTCGCCCTCGGTTGACCAATACCTAAGTCTTGAATACGGAGTAAGGCATCAAATTTATACTTGCTCCCAAATCACACAAGGCCTTTGCAAAATCCACACTCTCAATGGTAAAAGGAATGGTAAATGCGTCGGGATCTTCAAGCTTTGGATCCATCGAGTGCACAATTGCACTAACTTGATGAGTCATTTTGATGGTCTCGCAATCCATAGATCTCTTTTTAGTCACCAAGTCTTTCATAAACTTGGTGTATCCCGACATTTGCTCAAGTGCTCCCACCAAGGGCATATTGATTGACAAGCTTTTCATCATCTCAATAAACTTCTTAAATTGATTTTCATTCTTTTTTTTTTTGCAAGTCTTTGTGGATAAGGTGGAGGAGGCCTTGGAAAAGGAGCCTTGGATTTTGGCACTGTCGTTTTTGGTATGTCTATCACGTGTTCCCTAGACGGGTTCACGTCATTTTGAGTCTCCTCCTCATTTTCATAAATATCGATCCTCACTTCCTCATTCAAATTCTCTTCACTCACTTCCTCATAAACTATTGGATCGTCATCATTTTGCAATACAACATCTTCATTCACAATTTTCTCTTAATTGGAGGTACTAGTTTCACCACCTCTACCGCTCCTAGTGGTCACCGCCATGGCATGGCCTGTATTGTTCACGCCCTTCGGGTTTACTACCGTATCACTTGGTAGAGCCTCCTTAGGGCGAGTGTTCAATTCTTGCGATATTTGACCCATTTGTACTTCTAGGTTGCGGATGAGAGTAGTGTGGGTGGCAATTTGAACATCGGAATCGGCATTCCTTTCCATCATCTGTTTAAACATGCTTTCTATCCTCCCCATATCATTATTTGAAGAACTTTTCCCTTGAGATTGATATGAAGGAGGATTGTTGGGTTGTTGATACATCGGGGGCCTTTGAAAGCCCGGCCCCCGGTTGCCTTGATTATTGTTACCCCAAACACCTTGGTTGTTATTACCTCCCCAATTCTGGTTGTTGTTACCCCAATTGTTTGAGTTGTTGCTATTTCCATTGTTCCAATTCCCTTGGCCTTGATTGTTCCAATTATGATTATTTCCTTGTGATATCCATTGTTGATTTGGTGCATTGCCCCGTTCTCCTTGATAGTTGTTTGCATACAAAACTTCCTCGCTTTGGTCATCAAATGAATCATCTTGGTTATAGCCATTTCTAATTTGTTCAGATTGATATTGATTACACTGCATTTGCTGACCATGTTGTCTCCTCTTGTTGACCATTAAATTTACCTCTTCCATTGCATTTACTTGATTTGGTCCCTAAATCTGCTGCAACTGTGCTTTGGCTAACTGGTTCATGGTTGTTGTCAACTCAGCTATGTCTTGTCCGTGGTATTGAAGTTCCTTGTGAAGATTGATTACATTTAGGTCACCTTGGAGAATATTTGCCCGACTCTGCCAAGCTGAAGAAGTGTCATCCATTTCATTAAGTATGTCACAAGCCTCAGCATAAGACAGCTTCATAAAATTTCCCCCTGCTAGCTGGTTCACTACACATTGATTGGTCGTGTTTATACCCCGATAGAATGTATGTTGGATCATTGCTTCAGTTATGTCATTATTAGGGAATTCCTTTACCATAGTTCTATATCTCTCCCAGATTTCATGAAGGGGCTCATTGGGTTCCTGTTTGAAGGCTAATATCTCATCCCTTAATGCTGCAATATGACCTGGTGAGAAAAACTTGGATATAAACTTATCCTCCAACTCATCCCACGTAATGATGGAATGATTGGGGAGACTTTCGAGCTAGTCCAAAGCTTTCCCTCTAAGTGAAAAAGGGAACAATTTTAGTTTCAATGCATCCTCCGACACGTTTGTCTGTTTGCTTACCCAACAGGTATCTACAAAGCCTTTTAGATGTTTATAAGCATTCTGATGGGGAGCGCTAGTGAAGAACCCTCTCTGCTCCAATAAGGTCAACATAACATTTGTAATCTATAAATTGCCCGCCCGGATTCGGGGTGGGACAATTGCACTAGCGTAAACTTCATTGGGAAGCACCCAATGAGCTGCCCGTGGAGGAGGTGGGGGAGGGTCTGGAATATTGTCATTGGCCTAGAGGCCTCTTATTTGAGATTGAGGTACTAGATTCACCTCATCATCACCATTATCATCTACCTCCTCACCCGGGAGAGAATTTCCGAGAGGATCAGCCATATTGTACCTAAAGCGTTTAACACACAAAAGTTAGTAAAATAGAAGGAAAGAAAAACAATCCACACAACCAGTCAGATAGATAGCCAACACTATTTAACTCCCCGACAACGACGGCAAAAAGTGATCGGTTCCAACCCTACACCACTATATAATAGCGAGGAGTGGTCGATGCAGTTTACCCGATAGGTCGGTATCGATATCCACGGGGACTTAATATTGGTTGGGAGTTGGGTTTCTACCTAATCTAGCTATGCGTGTTGTCTTTAATTGCACTTCTAACCATGTTTGGGATTGTTTCTATTCTAATGTTAATGCTATTGATTTCTGAAATTAATCTAAGTGCAATGTTTTTGTAGGAGTTTTTTCAAATGATAAAAAGCACTAGGGAAGTGGCTTCCGCCTAGGCGAGCATCTAATGGGGTCTAGAATCTAGGACTAGCTTGTTATGATTGGAGTCGTGATACAACATTCACACATAAATACTCACTCTATACCTCTCGGTAATTTGAGTGACTTTGCCCGGTTTGGCTTTCTCAAGCCTAAATGGGTGTTCAAATAATGCAAGTGAAATTGGCTCAAGTCAGGTATTACTATCTCTAGGTTTAATCCTTTAATTGAGGCTATCAATCTCTTGAATTCACCCCAATTCCTTGTTAGCTTATTTTTTCTAGACTTGGGCTCTCTTTCTCAAGAAGAGCCTAAGTCAAAAAGGCATGAATCAGTGTTTGCAACCACCAATTCTATAGTTAAAGCATGAAACAAGCTAATTTTCAGTGACCCATAAACAATTAAGCCCTAAAATCGAAGACCCATTAAATACCCGCACTAGGGTTGGGTCACAACCCTAGCTAATAGGTCTAGCTACTCATAATAATGATAAAATCAAAGATGAAGATGTAATATAAGCCATAAAAGTCAATTACAAAAATAAAATCTAAAGATATAAGCTAAAACTACTCTAAAATTACTCAAAAGTGGTAAAGTACGGTTGTTCACGAGTTCCTAATATAAAACTTGACCTAAAAATGTTAAAAAGATCCATTTATACACAACAAAAATTACTCGACAAAAATGCCCCTACGGAGGTCTCATTGTTAGCGTAAAATTGAGCTCCTCCGTGCTTGCAGTTTTGCGGCCGCGCAATAACAAGCGCGGTACGCGTTTTTCTTCATTTGGCTCTAGGCTGGAGTCTACTTCGCGGACCGCGTAAATATAGTCGTGTCCGTGTTGGCTTCAGTCGCGGCCGCCCAAAATGTTCGCGGACCGCGTTCCTCAGTTTAGCTTTACTTGAAAACTCTCTGAACCTCTTATCTTGCTCCCAGCGGAATTTCCACAGGGTCCGCGTCTGGTGAATTCATGGCCGCATAATTTAGATGCGTCCCGTGTTCTTTGTTTGAGCCAAGATTGCACACTCTCTGAATCTCAATAAACGTTGTCAGCGTAAATCTTGTTGCAGTTGTACCACAAGTTTTGCGGCCACGCTTTTATAGCGTGATGAGCAGCAATATTTGCACTTGACTGCAGCTTCTCTGAACCTTAATCTCGCGAACCGCGTACTTGTGGCCGCCTCAGCGGAGGTACTTATGCGGCTGCGTAATATCACTGTTGTCCGCGCTCAGTTCCATCCTTTGGGCTTGTGTAAGTTTAACCCCTTTTTGAGTTTATTTAGGCTTCTTTTCTCATTTTTACCAAAACCTGCAAGTAAGCACCTTAAGTCAGTTTTCGGGAATATCTTAACGCAATTTTGACCCAAAACTAAAGCAAAAGAGAGCAAATAGTAGGCTAAAATCTCAAGTTATCATGACTTAGCCCCAACCTCAGCCTGCCCTTCATCTCCCTTCTCGGGCGCATCAGACTCATCACTATTATCTCTGCCAAGTACCACAGGATCCTTCCCAATGGTCACTTTATCCACCCGGAACTTTGGTTCTTTCTTCACTTTTACATCCACGTTCTTGTTCTACGGCACCCGTGTTGCCTGGCATAATCTAGTGACTAGTGAAGGGAAAAAGAACCCATACCTCTGCACTAGACAACGGATGAACATCTCGTCGTGAATAACCTTAGCCACATCCAAATCGTGGCCATTCATAAAGAACCATATCAATGCAGCTCTGGGACCATTCACGTCAGTGTTATTGGAGGAAGGCAGCAGGTGGTTATTTATGATATAAAGCCAACACTTCCCTTCAAAGGTGAGTGAGGCCGAGTGAAACTTCTTTCCCGGCGTAACCCACACTATGTATTTGTTTAGCACACAGATTGTTCTGAAAACATGTTCCAGCCTATACGTATCATAATAGTCCTCCGCCCCACCAAATACTGGAAACCAGTACGCCCTCCTAATGGCGTCTATCGATGCATCAACACTCTTCTGTCGCACAGTGCAAATATGGTCCTCATGTTCAGATCAGTTCGTGTAGAACTCTCGTACAACCATCAAGTTGGCCTCCTCAGGTTCTTCAAAGAAAATATCCAGCCTGCGCCGAACCAACTTTTGATACATATTGGGGCAATCAACCTGGAGGGGCTCCCTCTCAATACCTTGTTCTAGTATGGGCTTCTTAGTAGCCTTCTGACTAAAACGTTCTTGGGCTGATCTTGATACATGTGCTATCAAACTGAGGTGCATTGGTCGAGGCCCGTGCCCGGGACGAGCCTGCATGACCACTAGAAGAGGCACCAGTGGTTCGTGTTTTCTTTTAGGGCGTCATAGTACCTACAAAACAAATACCACTATCATTAAAAGGCGGGATGTGTGAACCAATAGCGGTTACTCAGACTTCACCTGCACAATTGGTCACAAATTACATTCAAGAACTCACTGTGGCATTTAAACAAACACGTGATGTGCAAATTCACCCCAAATTTCCCAAACACCAAATTATACCTCAATTCCACCACAAACATAACAATGTCTAATCCAACCCAACAAGATGAAATCCACTATCCTCACATACCAACAAGTATACTAGTAATACAAAGCAAAGACAAGAACAACAATGACTTCTACTACCATACAATTAAAAGAGAATAAGAAAAGAAAAAATTAGAAAAACAAAAATTGAAGGAAAAGGAAAATAGAAGCCATGGCACTTACCTGAAAAAGCTTGTCAGGAATAGAGATTTGGGAGTGATTGAGTAGAGAAGAGGAGTAAAAGGAAGTAGGATTTTGCTTTCTAAATTGGGGAGAAGGGAGGGTTGTGGGCGTGTGTTTGTGTTTTGAAAGAGGAGGGTTTTTTTGTTTTTCAGATTTTAGGGGGGGTCGTTTATTAGTCAGAAAAAAAAAACTAAAAACTAAAGAAAATAAAGGAAAAAAGTAAAATATAATTGAACTACTAAATAAACCTAAAAACGGCGCCCAGTGCGCGGCCGCGCACGTGGGTCATTGAGCTTTGAAAAATGCGCGGTCAGTGCGGTGCAATAGTAGGGGTCCAAAAGTGCATGACCGCGCACGTCTGTCCTTCGAAAAATAATCAAATACGAAAAATAAGAACAAAGAAAAACTATTGGGTTGCCTCCCAAGAAGCACCTGATTTAGCGTCGTGGCACGACGAATTACAACAAAACCATGGGCTGCCTCCCAGGAAGCGCCTGATTAACATCCCGACACGACGCATGCTTTCATGATTTCCCTTCGCTCACGTATTGGTGCTCTTCAAAAGATATCACAACTTTCTCCCCTTTTTCTTCAACCATTCCAAGGTAGTGTTTCAACCTTTTCCCATTCACTTTAAACATATTCGTTCCATCTTCGGAATCAATTTCTACTGCTCCACTTGAGAACACTTGCACAACTCTAAATGGTCCTGACCATCTAGATTTTAGCTTACCCATAAATAGCCTTAATCTCTAGTTATATAGCAACACTAGATCTCCGGGTTTGAAGTTCCGATCTAGAATGTGCTTATCATGCATCATCTTCATCCTTTTTTGTACAATCTTTCATTCTCGAATGCATGGAACCGGAGTTCCTCGAGTTCATGTAGCTTTGTGACTCTACTTGTTCATGTGGTTTCCATATCCAAATTCAACTGTCGCAGTGCCCGTAAGGCTTTATGCTCAAGCTCCACCGGAAGATGGCATGATTTTCCCAACACCAACTTGTATGGAGACATACCAATTGGAGTTTTAATGTTGTGTGGTACGCACATAATGCATCATCCAACTTCTTTGCCCAATCAGTCCTTGTCGCATTCACTGTTTTGGTCAGGACACATTTGATTTCCCTATTGGACACTTCCACTTGCCTGCTCGTTTGTGAGTGGTACGGTGTGGCAACCTTATGGCGAACTCCATACTTTTATAACAACCTTGCGAACTCTCTATTGCAAAAATGGGTCCCACCATCACTGATTATAGCTCTCGGAGTGCCAAAACGTGTGAAAAATATTTTTCTTTTGAAAGCATGTCACTCCTTTGGCATCATTTGTTGGAAGAGCCACAGCTTCAACCCATTTGGAGACATGGTCAACTGCTACCAATATGTACTTGTTACCATACGAGCTGACAAATGGTCCCATAATCAATCCCCCACATGTCAAATACTTCCAGCTCTTGAATTGTAGTCATCGACATCTCATGATGGCGAGATATGTTGTCTGTCCTTTGGCACTCATCACAACGTTTCATCCAAGCATGGGAATCCTTGAATAAAGTCGGCCAATACAAACCTGACTCCAACACCTTCACCGTTGTCCGTTCCTCCAAAGTTCCCACCATATGGTGAAGCATGGCAAGACTGCAAAACAGAAGATTGATCTTTCTCGGGGATACACCTCCGGATCATGTTATCTACACATATTTTAAAAAGTAAAGGTTCATCGCAGTAATAAGATCAACAATCACGAAAGAACTTTTTCTTTTGAATCGAGGAGAGTTCATAAGGTATAACACCACTTGCCAAATTATTAGCAATATCAGCGTACCATGACGTCTCCTCCATTGACACTGCTAGAAATTGTTCATCCGGGAATGTCTCAGTTATATCTTCAACCTCTACTTTCTTTTCAGCTCCCTCCAACCTTGAAAGGTGGTTTGCCACTTGGTTGTTTGTCCCTTTCCTATTGTTGAATCAAGTCACTGAATGGTTTTGAAGAATGACAAATGTCCTCACAGTTGAACCAGGTCCATCATGGAATACATAGACATGCATACTGAATGGCACGAGAAGAGTTCACGCGCAGGAGATAAACACCATCTCTGAATTAAGGGGTTATCTCCTAAGAGAAAAGATTGCAAAGTGATAGGGAGATGGACTTCGTATTCAGGTAGGACAGAATCAAGATAGAGGAGGATCAAGGAAGTTGAGCTCAACTCAAACTCTTCCACCAAGGAAGAGTTGCATCACAATTCTACTTCAACATCTCAACTACTGAACCTATATATTGTCAAAGTGTTCCTGCTGAACTGTGCGCACAAACATAGAAGTGAAACAAGAATTGAGAGCAAAATTACCAACGCAATTTTGCAAGCAGTTCATGTGAAGAATCCCTGTGCGACTCAAAATCTACTTGAACCAGCTAGAAGAACCAGTTCCATCTGTTATCTTTTGAGTCAAGTTGTTTGTAGNCGTAAAATTACTGTGTTCTTTTATTTCTGCAATTATTATTCCGCAAACTGTAGAAGTTGGAACACCTAGAAGAACCTGGTTCTTCTATAACGACAGCAATCGAAAATCTGACACCACACAAATCACTCCCCCCTCCCCCCTTGTGTGGTATTGACGTATAAAACATCAATTGGTATTAGAGCAGGTTATCCTTGAAGATGTTAACACCTTAGGAAAAGATCAAAATGAGTGCACCACCTGGGAACTGGGAAGGACAATCAACTGCTAGGCCTCCACTCTTCAACGGGCAGTACTACTCCTGGTGGAAGAATAGGATGAAAGATCACTTAATTGGGGAAGACTATGAACTATGGGATATAGTCATTGATGGTCCTTTGGCTACTATCAAAAAGACCGTTGAAGGAGTAGACGTGCCAAAGACAAGAGTTGATTTCACTGATGAAGACTTAAGAAAATGGGAGAAGAATGCTAAGGCCAAAAAATGGCTAGTGTGTGGACTTGGTCCAGACGAGTATAGTAGAATTCAAAGCTGCACCACTGCCAAAGAAATTTGGGATACCTTGCAAGTAGCTCATGAAGGAACACCTCAAATGAAAAGGTCAAGAGGTACTCTACTATACTCCCAATATGAAAACTTGACTATGAAGGAAGGAGAGACAATCCAAGAGATGTATACAAGGTTCACAACACTGACCAATGAACTCAAGTCTCTTGGAAGGGTCATTCTTGAAGAGGACAGGGTTGAGAAGATCCTGACTAGGGTCTTGCCAATTTCTTGGGAAAGCAAGATCACAGCTATCCGGGAATCCAAAAACATGGCAACCCTCAGGTTAGACGAGCTAACTGGAAATCCCATTGCCTACGAACTCAGAAGGTAGACAATGAAAATGGATGCTTCAAAGAAGGAAAGAAGTCTAGCACTAAGAATCACTGAGGGAGCAGATCTGGAGGAAGATGAGATGGCCATGATCACTAAGGAATTCAGAAACTACCTCATAAGAAAAAAGGGCATCTCAAGAGGTGGAAACCTAAACAAAGCAAAAGCTCCAGAAAATCCAACAAATGAGGGATGCTACAAATATGGAAAAACTGACCACCACATCAAGAATTGTCCTCAGTGGGAAGTAGAATAGAAAAGGGAAAGATTAGAACGGAGGAACAGGAAGAAGTAACTGGTCCATCCCAAGAAAACCACAACTAAAGCAATGGTTTCTACTTGGGGATAAAGCTCGGATGAAGAATCAGAAGAGGTAAGTATATCCCATCTCAAAAACAAGATTAAATTCCTATCCAAAGAAAAACTCTCTGAGTTGCTACTTGATTTCATGGATGATTCTGAAGAAATAAATAAAGAGAAAGAACAATTTTCTAAGGAATGTGTAACGTTAAAATCAAAGTGTAAGAACCTGGAAATCAGAGTAAGTGAATCTGAAAAGGAAAACACTGCCTTGAAGAACCAGGTTCATCCACTTGAAACTAAGATCCTAGAGCTAAAATCTAAAAATTTAAAACTGAAACTAGGAACTAGCAAGAAGACAGTTGATCACTCTCAACTCATGTTAGAAGAGAATGTAGGAAAACTAAAGGATAAGATGTACAATAAATATGAACAGATAAGAGTACTAAAAGAAGAACTTGGTAAGGTCAAACATGAATTAGATCGAACATGCAAATGGAATAAATCCTCTGATGCCTTGACATGGCTTCAAGAAAATCATAGTAGCAACAGAAGAGGACTTGGCTTTGGAAGTCAACTGCCAAAATGGGATCTCAAAAGCAAGTATCTCACTCTTCCTGAGAACAAAATTTGCACCCACTGTGGTAAGACTGATCACTACAAAATTGAATTCACTGCAAAATAGCAGGCCAGTCGAAGGAATGAAAGTTTTGTTCGAAAGAAAAATTGGTTACCAAATTGGGCTAGAAAAAGCTTAATTCATCTTTTCTCTCATAGAAAAGGACCCAAACTAGTTTGAGTCCCTAAGACTAACCCTTGATTTACTTTCTTAGGTTCAACTGAGAGGAAGCAGCCAAATATGGTACTTGGATAGCGGCTGCTCAAAACATATGATAGGTAACAAGGAACAGTTCCTTTCACTTAAAAACCTCAAAGGACGAAATGACTCCTTTTGAAGTGGGAAGAAAGGTGAAATTATTGGGGTTGGTAAGGTAGGTAAGGATGACACACATTCCACTGAGAATGTGTACTTAATACATGGCTTGAAATATAGCCTGATCAGTGTGTCACAACTGTGTGACAGAGGTAACCTGGTTGCATTCACTTCCACTAAATGTTTTGTGATTAATCTTCTTACTGACAAGATTGTCTTGCAGGAAAAAAGAGTAAATAACATCTATGTCATAGACCTGTCCACACTATCAGAAAATGAAATCACCTGTTTAAGTGTGTTGGACAGTGATCTCCTCCTTTGGCACAAAAGACTTAGTCATGCAAGTCTAAATCAGCTTAACAAACTAGTCTCCAAGGACTTAGTGGTAGGGCTCCCTAGCATTAAGTTCAAGGAAGACAAAGTCTGTGAGGCATGTGCAAGGGGGAAGCAGGTAAGATCCTCATTCAAAAGCAAGAAAATGGTCAGTACCACCAGGACATTGGAACTGGTCCATATGGACCTATGCGGTCCAATGAGAACCTTGAGAAGAGGTGGTAAGAAATATGTTATGGTGCTAGTTGATGACTACTCCAGGTTTGCCTAGACTTTGTTTCTAACATCTAAAGATGAAGCATTTGATATGTTCACTTCATTTGTTAGAAAAACTTAAAAACAGTTAGGAAATCAACTTGCATCAATAAGATCTGATCATGCTACTGAATTTGAAAATGCAAAGTTTGCTGAAGTTTGTGATGAACATGGCATAAATCACAACTTCCCTGCCCCTAGAACTCCACAACAAAATGGAGTTGTTGAAAGAAAGAACAGAACTCTTGAAGATTTGGCCAGAACCATGCTTCTTTCTAGTAACTACCACATAGTTTCTGGGTAGAGGCAATAAACACTGCATGCTATATAATAAATAGATGCATGACCAGAACACTTGTATAGAAAACTCCCTATGAATTACTTAAAGGGAGAAAGCCCAACATATCACACCTTAGGGATTTTGGATGCAAGTGTTTTGTGCACAATAATGGAAAAGACTCCCTAGGTAAATTTGATCCCAGAAGTGATGAGGGAGTATTCTTGGGATATTCATCACATAGTAAGTCTTATAAAGTATATAATAAAAGAACTATGTGTGTAGAAGAGAGTGTGCATGTTGTCTTTGATGAAACTAACATTCTATCTGAGAGACAGGAACCGGAAGATGAGGAGATTGGACTGGTCAGAAGCAGTGATCAAACTAGAGCAAATATGGAAGAAGGAACAGGTGATGGACCAGGTCCAACTACCCTAAGTAACATGACAGGGGGGAACTCAACAGAAAACCTCATTGGGACTCGGCCCTGATCCTGTTCCACAACATCAAGACACTATGGGATCATCAAGTCATGAACAATTGGTGCTCAAACCACACAGATATCAAAGTTCTCACCATATTTAGAACATCATAACAAACTTAACATCTGGAATCAAAACCATATCCTCCTTGAAAAATCTGTGTGTGTTTGATGCCTTTCTATCCTTAATCGAACCAAAGAATGTTGCTGAAACCTTACAGGATATTGACTGGGTAAATGCCATGCAAGAAGAACTAAATCAATTTGAAAGGAGTCAAGTTTGGCATCTGGTACCCACACCACTAGATAGATCAGTGATTGGCACAAAGTGGGTCTTTAGAAACAAACTCGATGAAGATGGAACAGTTACAAGAAACAAGGCTAGACTGGTTGTCCAAGGATATAGTCAAGAAGAGTGAATTGACTATGATGAAACCTTTGCTCCTGTGGCAAGACTGGAGGCAATCAGGCTCCGAATAGCATCTGCTGCCTACATGGAATTTACTCTCCACCAGATGGATGTCAAGAGTGCCTTCCTCAATGGCTACCTAAAGGAAGAAGTATTTATCAAGCAGACTCCAGGATTTGAAAGCAAGGAGACACCTGACCATGTATACAAACTTGACAAGGCCTTGTATGGACTCAAGCAAGCACCAAGAGCATGGCATGAGCGGCTATCTAAATTCCTACTAGAGCATGACTACAAACGAGGTAAAATTGATATCACCTTGTTCTTAAAGGAAAAAGGTAAGGATCTCCTAGTAGTACAAATATATGTATATATGACATAATATTTGGGGCAATCTATGAAAAATTAAGTAAGGAATTTGCTAATCTTATGGGGAGTGAATTTGAGATGAGCATGATGGGTGAGATAAATTTCTTTTTAGGCTTGCAAATTAAATAAAACTCAAATGGAACAATGATCCACCAGCAAAAATATGTGAAAGAGTTGCTCAAAAGATTTAAAATGGAAGACTCAAAAGAAATTGATATCCCCATTGCAACAGCTACAAAATTAGATGTAGATGAACCTGGTTCATCTGATGATCAAAAGTTGTACAGAGGGATGATTGAGTCTTTATTATATCTTACTGCCAGCAGACCTGACATTGTTTTCAGCGTAGGTCTTTATGAAAGATTTCAGGCTAATCCAAAGGAGTCCCATCTAACTACAGTGAAGAGAATCCTGATATATTTGAAAGGCACCACTGACCTATGCCTTTGGTATCCTAAAGATAGTAATTTTGATCTTGTAGGATATGCTGATGCAGATTATGCAGGCTTCCTGGTAGACAGGAAAAGCACCTCAGGCATGACACATTTTTTGGGCTCTTGCCTTGTGTCTTGGTCCACCAAGAAACAGAACTCAGTAGCTATGTCTACTGCTGAGGCTGAGTACGTGGTTGCAGCCTCATGTTGTGCTCAGTTGTTGTGGATTAAGCAACAACTCATGGACTTTGGTATAGAGGTTGGATGCATTCCTATTTTCTGTGACAACACTAGTGCTATTAGTATGACGAAGAACCCGGTTCATCATAAGAGAACCAAGCACATAGATGTTAGACACCATTTCCTAAGAGATAACTATGAGAAAGGAATGATCTCAATTGAATTTTGTGCTACTGACAAACAAATTGTTGATATCTTTACTAAAGCACTAAGTATGGAGCATTTTGAGAGAAACAGGTTAGAATTAGGGATGATTAAGATCATCTAATTGAACCAGTTCAAAAAAAATGAAAAAAAATGAAAAAAACAAATCTTTTTTGGCTAGAATCACTGAAATATGTAACTAACCAGATTAATCATTGCTCAGTTTCATGTCTTAAATGCCATACTCTCTTGCCATGTATTAATATGACTTTTTGGTTGCTAATGATGTTTTTTTATTTTTGTAAATTGAGGCCAAAACAAGAGATTCTAACACGATGAACCAGGTTCATCGTGGCTGGTTCATCTGACTGCCAATGTGCGTGCTCATCACTATACATTTATTGAAATAACTATAGTCACTCATGAGCAGGACTTTATCTATATTTGTCCTATTTCAAAATATCAGTACTTATCTCAAAATGGAACCGTTCCAAAGAGTCCAATCAAAGTATAATTAGTCTAGATTGTAGGGAGCCATAACCGTCAATTTCACTGACACTCCTGAGTCGATTAGACTCCCACTTGACCAAGAATTACTCCCGTTGCACATTTATTAACCACATCTTTAAAAACCCATCATTACCTCTCTAAATCCTCACTCTCTCTTCTTCAAAAAGCATAACCGTCGAACCAAGTTCATCATTCCACTCAACCAAAGTGATCAAAGCCCTTTACTCTCCAAAGCTTCATAAACATGTCTTCCTCACCACCCCCTGCTACATCCTCATCAACCACTCCTGAATACAGTATCGCACTTGAAGATACTGGTTCTAATTCTCCATCACAACATTGTTCTTGCCTCCAAAGTTCTTCTAAAACAGAGACACCCTCTTTTTGGGCGAGCTGGGCTTCATATAGGTCAAGGTTAGTCGCCTTTGAAATTACAAAATTGGCCTTGGACTATTTTTCTCGAAAGAACATGTGGGGCCGCGTACTTTGGCCAGTATTTTGCCTGACATGCGCGGCCAGTGCGCGTCACGCATAGACCGCGCAATTGGAGGATTTTTTTGCAACCTTTTTTCTTTTTTCTTTTTAAGCACTCTAACCTCCGATTGGCCTTCAATGCTCCATATTAGCTCCAAAACACTTTTTAACGTCCTCATAGCCCGAAATTGCTCCTGCAAAGCATAAAGTTCTCAATTAGAGCAATTTGTTATCATTTAACATTCAAATATCAATAGAGTGCAGCCAAGTTAGAGTGCAAATAGTAGCTAAACTACATAGTTATAGCCTACTATCAATTATCATATGAAAAATATGAAATTGTCCAGAATTCATGTTTTATGGCCCTAAAGTACCAAAAAGAGAGGAATGGTCATGGATAAGCAATGACTATTGTTTATTAGGTCGTTTCTAAGGGGTCTACAAAATTTTAGGAGATTCGGAGCCCGTATCCAGAGTTCATGATGATTGCATGGGCATTAGCACACGAAAATTTTAAATCATCTTGAATTCTTGCTTTATCGCCTTAAAATGCTAAAAATGAGGAATGGTCATGTCAAAGCAATGATTATTATTCATTTAGTTCATTTCTGATAGGCTTGTAGAATTTTAGGTGATTCGGAATATGTCGCTCGAACTCATGAAGATGTATACATTAGCACATGAAAAATTAGAAATCATCTTGAATTCCTGTTTTATGGCTCTAAAACGATAAAAAACAAGTAAAAGCCAAGGTGAAACGATAACTATTGTTCATTAGATGATTTTCGTTGGGCCATAAATTTTTAGGCTATTTCGAGCCCGTCGCTCAAATTTGTAAAAATGGCATGGACATTAGCACACAAAAAATTTGAAATCGTCTTGAATACCTGTTTATGACCCGAAAATGCAAAAACAACGAGGAACCGTCATGAAAAAGCAATCATTATCGTAACATTAGGTGGCTTTCAATGGTCGGAGCTCATCGTCCGAATTCATGAAGATGGCGTGGACATTAGCACACATAAAGTCAAAAATCGTCTCGAATTCCTGTTCTATAGCTCTAAAATGCCAAAAATGAACAATTGTCATGGTAAATCTATGACTATTATTCATTAGGCTATTACTTATGGACCCACAAAATTTTAGGCAATTCAGAGCATGCCGCCAGAATTCCTGAACATAACATGGACATAGTACACGAAAATTTAGAAATTATCCTGACATTTTGCTTTATGGCCCTAAAATACAAAAAACGAGGAAATGTCATGGAGAAGTAATGACTATTGTTCATTAACTTGTTTCTGATGGGCTCACAAAATTTTAGGCAATTCGAAGCTCGCCGTCTGAATTCATAAAGATGGCATGGACATTAGAGCACGAAAATTGAAAATCATGTTGAGTTCATGTTTTATGGCCCTAATATTAAAAAATAAAGAATGGTCATGGTGAAGCAATGACTATTTTTTATTAGGTCATTTTTATGCTCCTGCAAAATTTTAGGTAATTCGGAGCCAGTCACCTAAATTCATGCAGATGGCGTAGGTATACGATAATCAAGGAATCATGCAGAATTTCTATTTTATGGCCCTAAAATGCCAAAAAGGAACGGTCATGGCGAATCGAAGCCTATTGTTCATTTGGTCATTTTTATGGTTCAGCAAAATTTAAGTCGATTCAGAGCTGGTCGCCCGAATTCATGCAATTGGTGTGGATTATAGCACATTAAAATCTAATAATCATATTGAATCTAGTTTTATGGCCCTAAAATGCAAAAAAAACGCTCATGGCGAAGCGATGACGTTCATCGGATGCTTTTTAAGGTCCCGCAAAATTTTAGGCATTTCGGAACATGTCGCGCAAATTCGTATAGAGAGCGTAGACTATAGCACACGAAAATATGAGAATCGTACTGGATTCTTGTTTTAAAGCCCTAAAATGCCAAAAATGAGGAACGGTCATGGCAAAACGATTACTATTGTTCATTGGTTGTTTTGTATTATCCTGCAAATTTTAGGCGTACGGAGCCGGTCGCCCGAATTGCTTATGGCGTCGATTATAACGCACAAAATTTTGGGAATCACACTGAATTCCTATTTTATGGCCCTAAAATTCCAAAAAATGAGGAGCGGTCATGACGAAGCGGTGACTATTGTAAATAGGGTCTTTTTTTATGGTCCTGCAAAAAATATTTAGGCGATTCGGAGTCGTTCGCCCGATTTACGTCCCTAAATTGTCAAAAATGAAGAATTGTCATGGCAAAACAATGACTATTAATCATAAGGTTTTTTTTTAATAATCCCGTAAAATTTTAGGTAATTCGAGTCGGTCGTCCGAATCCGTGCAGTTGGCGTGGACTATGGCACCCTAAAATCTGGGAATCATGCTGAATTCCTGGTTTATGTCCCCAAAATACCAAAAAATAAGGAATGGCCAGGTCCGCATAAATTCCACACTTGGCCAATTTTACCAGATTTTCCCTGCAATTCACTTCAAACCCAGTTAGCTCAATACAAAACCTATCTAAAACAAAAGAAAAATAAAAAAAATGAAAAGAAACATGGGTTGCCTCCCAAGAAGAGCCTGATTTAACGTCGTGGTACGACGTAGGTTACCATCAATCACTTGTAAAGCAACGCCATAACGTGGCCATCATCAACCTTTGCAAGATAATGTTTCACCCGGTGACCATTGACTCTAAACACTTCATCATTTGTGTTCTTTAAGTCTAATGTACCAAAGGGTGTCACATGCACAACTTCAAATGGGCTACTCCACTTGGATTTCAACTTTCCCGGAAACATCCACAACCGAAAATTGAACAATAGCACAAGATCGCCTTCTCTGAACTCTTTATTCCGGATATACTTGTCATGGAGGTACGTAATGTTGTCCTTATACAAGTACGAACTTGAATATGCATGGACTCGGAACTCATCAAGCTAATTCAATTGTCCCACCCTTAAGTTGGCGGCGACATCCCACTCAAGATTAAGCTTCTTCAATGCCCACATAGCCTTGTGCTCAAGTTCCACCGGTAGGTGACAAGCTTTCCCAAACACTAACCGATACGGAGACATATCAATTGGTGTTTTGTAAGTTTTCCTATAAGAACAAAAAGCATCATCAAGTTTCTTTGACCAATCCGTCTAGTTGGCATTCACGGTCTTTGACAAATGCTCTTGGTCTCTCGGTGAGAGACTTCAACCTGTCCACTTGCTTGAGGATGATAGGGGGTCGACACTTTGTGAGTGACCCCATACTTAGAGAGTGAAGTATCAAACGTTTTGTTGCAAAAGTGCGATCCCCCATCACTGATAATGGCCCTTGGTGTACCAAACCTTGTGAAGATGTTCTTTTTTCAAAAATGCTACCACACTCTGAGCTTCATTGTTGGGCAAAGCCACGGCTTCAACCCACTTTGACACGTAATCCACAACTACCAATATATAAGTGTTCCCACAAGAGCTCACGAACGGACCCATGAAATAAATGCCCCACACATCAAAAATGTCAATCTCCAAGATGGTGGTGAGGGGCATCTCATTTTTCTTGGAAATCCTACCGGCCCTTTGACATTCATCACAACGCTTGATGAGATCGCTAGTGTCCTTGTAAAGAGTAGGCCAATAGAATCCACAACTTAACACATTTGTAGCTGTCCTTGATCCACCATGGTGACCACCATATGGAGAAGAGTGGAAAGCCTCAAGAATTCCCATTTGTTCTTCCTCCGATGCACATTGTCGGATCACACCATCGGTACAAATCCGGAAGAGATAGGGCTCATCCCAATAATAGTCAAGGAAATCCCGTTTGAGCTTCTTCGTTTGGTTTGAAGAAAACTCATTCGTTACAATGCCACTCACAAGATAATTGGCTAAGTCAGCGAACCATGGCATCCCGGTCATAGAAATGGATAGGAGTTGATCATCGGGAAATGAATCATTTATCTCAAGGCCATCATGTGTCCTCCCCTCCTCCTCCAACCGAGACAAGTGGTCTACCACTTGTTTTTCACTCCCCTTGGGGTCTTGAATCTCTAGATCAAACTCTTGTAAAAGAAGTACCCACCGCATTAGTCTTGCTTTAGAATCTTTCTTGCTCATCAAATATCGAAGCGCCGCATGGTCGGTGTGAACAATCACCTTTGTACCCATCAAGTACGGGCTAACTTTTCCATAGAAAAGACAATAGCAAGGAGATCTTTTCCGGTCACTGACTTGGGCCTCATTCATGGTCTTACTATCATAGTAGACCGGATGGAAGATCTTGTTGATACGTTGCCCTAATACCGCTCCAACCGCCACATCGCTTGCATCACACATGAGCTCAAAAGGTAAACTCCAATTCGGTGCGGTGATAATAGGAGTAGTATCCAACTTATACTTGAGCAATTCGAATTCCTTCATACAATCTTCGTTGAAATGGAACTTGGCATCCTTCTCCAAAAGTTTGCACAGGGGGTTTACCAACTTAGAAAAGTCCTTGATAAATCGGCGATAGAACCTCGCATGACCCAAAAAGCTCCTCACTCCCTTTACAAATGTAGGGGAGGGAGTTTGGATATCACTTCAATTTTGGATTTATCAACCTCAATACCATGCTTTGAAATCTTGTGACCGAGGACAATGCCTTCTTCGATCGTGAAGTGACATTTCTCCCAATTCAAAACCAAGTTAGTTTCCTCACATCTTTCCAATACCTTGTCCAAGTTGTCCAATAACTCTTCAAAATAATTCCCCACCACGGAAAAATCTTCCATGAAAACCTCAAGAAAGTCCTCCACCATATCGGTGAAGATAGCCATCATACACCATTGAAAAGTCGTCGGTGCATTGCATAACCCAAATGGAATCCGAGAGAATGCGAAAGTACCATAGGGACAAGTGAAAGTGGTCTTCTCTTAGTCCTCAGGAGCAATAAGAATCTGATTGTATCCGGAGCATCCATCAAGGAAGCAATAAAAAGCACGTCTGGCCAACCTATCCAGTATTTGATCAAGAAATGGAAGCGGCAAATGATCTTTCTGAGTGACTTTGTTGAGCTTCCTATAGTCCATGCACACTCTCCAACCGGTGATAGTTCTTGTGGGGATCAATTCATTTTTGTAATTTGTTATCAAAGTCATGCCCCCTTTCTTTGGGACACATTGCACCGGAGAGGTCCATGAGCTATCGGAAATAGGGTAAACAACCCCGACATCCAACCATTTGTTGATCTCCTTCTTCACCACCTCTTTTATTACTTCATTTAATATTCTTTGATGTTACATGGAAGGTTTTGAATATTCCTCCAAAATAATATTTTGCATGCAAAAGGCGGGGGTTTATACCCCGAATATACGCCAATGCCCAACCTATAGCTTTCTTTCTCTTTTGGAGCAGCGTCAAAGTAGAATATACACGCATGTTAGTCAAGCAAGAGGAAAGAATAATAGGTAAAGTGGAACAAGGGACAAGAAACTCATACCTGATGTGTGAAGGTAAAGGCTTTAACTCCAAGGTGTGAGGCTCCTCGATTGAGGGCTTTGTTGGAGGAGTCTTCCGGTTCTCAATATCTAAGGACAATTTCCGGGGCTCATAAGTATATTACCCCATCCCTTGTAAAGAAAGCATTGACACATTCCACAAAGCGTTACTTCCCATCCTCATCATGATTAAGCAACACATATTCCAAGGTATCCTCAACATTCATCACAACACTAGTGTCATTAACAATTACTTCATTCACTAGATCCACTAATGAACAAATTTCATTGCTATTTGGTTGCCTTATCGATTTGCAGTTTGCACACGTAGAAAACCACTTTTTCATCACCCGCCCGGAAGGTAAGCTCACCGGCTTCCACATCAACTAGGTCCTTCCCTGTAGCAAGGAAAGGTCTACCCAAGATAATAGGCACCTCGTAGTCAACCTCTAAATCAAGGATCACAATGTCCGCTGGAAGGATGAACTTATCAACATGAACTAACACATCATAAATAATTCCCAATGGCCTCTTCATAGTTCGATTCGCCATTTACAACCTCATAGATGATGGTCTTGGTTGCCCAATTCCCAACGTTTTGAACAGGGAGTAGGGCATCAAGTTGATACATGCCCCCAAATCACATAAAGCTTTGGCAAAATTAGCGCTCCTAATAGTGCAAGGGATTTTGAAGGCGCCGGGATCTTCCAATTTCGGAGCCAATGAGTGCACAATAGCACTCACTTGATGTGTCATCTTGATAGTTTAACAATTCATTGATCTTTTCTTTGTTACCAAACCCTTCATGAACTCTGCATATCCCGACATTTATTCCAACGCTTCAACCAACGGCACATTAATGGACAAACTCTTCATCATATCAATAAATTTCTTGAATTGGTTCTCACTATTTTGCTTTGTGAGCCTTTGAGGATATGGAGGAGGAGGCCTTGGCATTGGTTCTTTGGACTTTTGCACTACCGGATCCGGTATGCCAATCACGTGTTCCCTAGACGGGTTCACTTCTTCTTGGCTTTCCTCCACACTTTCATCAAAGTGAATCCCCACTTATTCGTTAGCTTGAACCACATTACTTGGAGTTTCATCTTCTTGAACCAACACATCATCATCCATAATTCTTCTTTGATTTGAGGTGGTTGCATCTCCACCTCTTCCGCTTCTCGTGGTTACGGCCATGGCATGTCCCGTATTGTTCCCTCCCTTTGGGTTCACCACTGTATCACTAGGTAGTTCCCCCTTAGGATGAGTGTTTAAAGCTTGAGAGATTTGGCCAAGTTGAACTTCCAAATTGCGGATAGAAGTGTTGTGGGAGGCTAATTGAGCATCAGAGTGGCATTTTTCTCCATCATTTGCTTGAACATATTTTCAATCTGTCCCATCTCACTATTGGAAGAACTAGAACCTTGAGACGAATATGGAGGCGGGTTGCTTGGTTGTTGATACATCGGGGGCCTTTGAAAGCCCGACCCCCGATTCCCTTGGTTATTATTGTTCCAAACCCCTTGGTTGTTGTTGCCTCCCCAATAGCTTTGGTTGTTGCCACCCCAATTGCCTTGATTATTGCCTCCCCAATTGCCTTGGTTACCTTGATTATTCTAATTGCCTTGATTATTTTTATTTCCCCAATTGCCTTGGTTGTTGTTGCCACCACTCTATTTCCTTGGTGGCCTTGGTTGTTCCAATTTCCTTGATTTCCTTGTGATCTCCATTATTGTTGATTTTTTCCTTGAGCATTATTTCTTTGACCTTGATAATTGTTGACACGTTGCACTTCTTCTTTTTGCTCATTTTACGAATCACCTTGGTCATACCCACTATCGTCTTGCATAATTTGTTTTGGACGACTTTGCCCTTGTTGACCTTTTTGTCATCTCTTGTTCATCATCATATTCACCCCATCCACCGCATTCACTTACTTCGGCCCTTGAACTTGTTGAAGTTGAGCTTTGGCCAATTGATTCATTGTGGTTGTCAACCCGGCTATAGCTTGACCATGATCATGTAGCTCCTTGTGTAGGTGAATGACATTTGGGTCACCTTGAGGAACATTGGCCCTACTTTGCCATGCCGACGAGGTATCCTCCATCTCATCCAAAATTTCACAAGCTTCGGCATAAAGTGTGTTCATGAAGTTCCCGCCGGCGAGTTGATTTACCACACAATGATTGGTTGTGTTGATCCCCCTGTATAAGATTTGTTGGATCATGGCCTCAGTCATATCATTATTCGGGCACTCTTTAACCATGGTACGATATCTTTCCCAAATCTCGTGTAATGGCTCATTGGGCTCTTGCATGAACGCTAGAATTTCATCCCGTAGTGTAGCCATGTTCCCCCGAGAGAATAATTTGGCAATGAATTTTTTGGCCAACTCATCCCATGTATGGATGAAATGATTGGGTAATCTCTCTAACCAATCCAATGAATTTCCTCGTAGAGAAAAGGGAAATAGCCTCAAACGCAGTGCTTCCTCGAAAAATATTGTGTGCTTGCTCCCCCAACAAGTATCGACGAACCCCTTGAGATGCTTGTAAGCATTTGGTTTGGAACCCCGGTGAAGAATCCACGTTGCTCAAGTAGTGTAAGCATCACGTTGGTGATTTGGAAGTTGCCCGCCCTTATACGGAGCGTGACTATAGCACTTGCATAACCCTCGTTCGACAACTCCCGGTGGATGCCGCTCTTGGTGGAGGTGGGGGAGGGACGAAGAAATTATCATGAGGCGGTCGGCCTCGCCTGTTTACTTGAGGTTCAGGGAGAACTTCATCTCCTTGATCATCATCCACTTCCTCCCCCAATGAAAAATTCCCGATGTGCTCATTGTTGAGATCCATTCTCGTACCTATAAGCAATTCAAAAACACAATTAGTGACTCGGAAGTAAAGAAAGACAAAGCACACAAAAACCTAGATATATAGCTAAATACGTTTAACTCCCTGGCAACGGCACCAAAATTTGATCTCGCCCAAACTCACACCACAAATATAAATAGTGAGGCGGCCGATGCAATAATAAAAATGCAACGCAAGTCGGGGTCGAATCCACAGGCAGTTAGAATTGGGATTAGGTATATATTTAGTGTAATTGTATGATATTCCCTAGATTACTCTTCCACATTATCGTTTGTTGTTTCTACTTCTACTTTAAGCAATTGAATGCAATTATAAAACTAGAAGACAATATTTTTGGTTTTGGTTGTTTTTCAAATGATAAACGATCTAGGGTTGCGACTTTCGCCTAGTTGGTTACCTAACAGATTTAGAGCTTTAGGGCATGTTTGTTTGATCGGGATACATTATAGCACTCACACTCAATTACTCATTCTATACCTCTCGGTGTTTGAGTGACTTTGTCTGATTTGGCTTTCTTAAGTCCAAATGGGTATTTCACAAAGCAAGTGATAAATGCTCTAATCGGTTCTTGCTATATCTAGGTTCGACCCTTTAATTGGGGCTATCAATTTCTTGAGTTCACTCCAATTCCTAGTTAGCCAAGTTTTCCTAGACTTAGTCTCTCTTTCTCAAGAAGAGATTAAGTCAAATAGGCATGAATCAATGTTTGCAACCATTAATTCTAGAATTCAAGCAAGAACAAGGCTAAATAACATATACTCAATCAAAAATAAGCCCTAAATTAATAACTCATTAGGTACTCATACTAGGGTTGGGTCACAACCCTTGCTAAGGGTTTAGCTACTCATCAAAAATGAAGAAATAAAATAAGAATTAAGATAAAATGCATAATAATTAATTATGGAAAGAAAATCTAATGTTTAGAAGCTAATCTAGTACAATATCACTCAATACAGTAAAGAAAACGGCTAAGGTGCTCTACACTGATACAATTCAACCTAAAAATGACAAAAAGTTCTACTAAGCTGAAAATAACTGACAAAAATGCCCCTGCGGAGGTTGTGCGGTCGCATAATTCTGAGTGAGGTCCGCACTCTGAGCTTGACTGGTCAACTGGGCCTTCTGTTGTCGCATAAAAGTGAGATGCGGCCGCACTTCATCTAATTGTGCGGACCACACATTTCTGAGTGGGAACCGCACACTTGAATTTGGATGGGACTTAGACCTTCTTCTGCGGGCCGCATATATAATGCGGCCGCACAATAATAGTGTGGTCCGCACAACTGCAATCATGGCTCTCTGAATCTGATCTTTTGCGGGCCGCATAATAGTGAGTGGGACCGCACTTGTCATCCTGCGGCCGCACAATAGTAGTGCAGTCCCCACACCATAAACCTCCAAAATGCAAGTTCTCTGAAGTTTGTTTTCTGCGGCCGCATAAGATATATGATGTACGCACTTTGTGAAGAGACATCAGTGCTCCTTCAAACTTTTTCTGCCGCACACAGTATTGTGTGGTCCGCACTGTAGGCATTTTTGCCTTGTTTTGGTCCTTGTCCAATTTTTACTATTTTATGAGTTGATTTTGACTTCTTTGGCTCGTTTTCCAATATTCCTGCAAGAAAGCACATTTTATTAGTTCTCGGGAATACTTTTAAGTATTTTTTAGCTAAAACGCGAGTACAAAAAAAGCAAATAAGCGGTCGAAATCCCTACTTATCAGTCATGGCAAAGCGATAAATATTGTTCATTAGGTTGTATGGTCCACAAAAATTTTAGGCGATTCAGAGTCGGACGCTTGAATGCATGCAGATGTCGTGGACTATATTATATGAAAACCTGGAAATCGTGTCGAATTCCTGTTTTGTTGCCCTAAAATGCCAAAAATGAGGAACCGTCATGGCGAAGTGATGAATATTATTCATTAGGTCTTTTTTTATGGTCACGGAAAATTTTAGTCGATTCGGAGCCGGTTGCCCGAATTTATGCAGATGGCGTGATATAGCATACGAAAATCTAGGAATTGTGCTAAATTCATGTTTTATGGCCCTAAAATGCCAAAAATGAGGAACGGTCATGGCGAAGCAATGATTATCATTCATTAGGTTGGTTTTTATGGTCCTGCAAAAAATTTGGCGATTCTGAGTCGGTCACCCGAATTCATGCAGATAGCGTGGATGATAGCACAGAAAAATCTGGGGATCGTGTAGAATTCCTATTTTATGGTCCTAAAATGCTAAAAAAATGAGGAACGATCATGGAGAAGCGATAACTATTGTTCATTAGATCATTTTTATGGTTCTGCAAAATTTTATGTGATTCGAAACCGGTCCCCCGAATTCGTACAGATGGCGTGGACCATAACACACGAAAATATGAGAATCGTGCTGAATTCTTTTTTTTGAGGCCCTAAAATGTCAAAAAATGAGGAACGATCACGGCGAATTGATGACTATAGTTAATTAGGTCATTTTTTGTTATCATGCAAATTTTTAGTCGTGTTCAATTCCTATTTATGGCCCTAAAATGCCAATAAAACGAGAATCAATGACTATTGTTCATTAGGTAATTTTTTAATGGTCCACCAAAATTTTAGGCGATTCAGAGTCAGTCGCCGGAATGCATGCAGCTGGCCTGGACTATAGCACACAAAACCTGGGAATCGTTCTGAATTGCTTTTTTATGGCCCTAAAATGTCAAAAAATAAGAAGTCGTGGTGTAGCAATAATATTATTCATTAGGTCATTTATGGTTCCGCAAAATTTTAGGCGATTTGAAACTGGTCGCCCGAATTCATGCAGATGGTGTGGACTATAACACACGAAAATCTGGGAATGTGCTGAATTCCTATTTTATGGCTCTAAAATGCCAAAAATGAGAAACGGTTATGGCAAAGCTATGACTATTATTCATTAGATCGTTTTTGTTGCTAAGGCAAAAGTTTAGGCGATTCGGAAGCGGACCCTCGAATTCATGCAGACGGCGTGGGATTATAGCACACAATCCCACGTTAATAGCTGAAAAGATTAAAAAACTACATAAAAAGTCCAGTAGACTTCAAATATATCATACATGCTTAGGACCATTTCGTAGCACCATTGTAAAATATTTTTCATCCTACATTTTCTTTTTGATTCGTGGTGAAAAAAATTGAGTCCTAAAACTAAACACCACAAAATCAGAATTATATTCTACTCCCTCCGTTTATTTTACTTGTTCACTATTGACTTTGCACATCTCTTAAGTTCATATCGAGGAGTTATTGACCAATTAATGTACGACTCATTATGTAAATATATTTTATACACCGCGTAGGAATTAAACACGCCTAGAAAACATGTGATCTCGGCGATAAAAACTTTTATTTCTTTAATTAGAAATATCGAGTCGGGTGAATAGAATATCCTTTATAGCCCTTTATTCTCTCTTTTTCTTTTTCATCAGCCCTTTATTATTTTACACAATTTCGACACCATTCTAAATTAGTCATATGTGTAAATGTAGAATAATGGTTATTTAGGGTGTGTTTGGTATAAAGGAAAATGTTTTCCATGGAAAATATTTTTCAAGAAAATGTTTTCTTGGAAAACAAGTAGTAATCTTATTCATTTTCGGGTGTTTGGTACGCAAATCAAGGAAAATATTTTCTCAAGAGTATTCATAAATAATTTTGATACAATAAACATGACTCATAAACTTTCGAACCAACAACCGTCTGAACCCACACATTTCATAAACTTCTAAACCGCAAAACTTTCGAAACCGCGAAATTTCGAACCCGTAAACTTTATAATTTCTAAACCCGTAAACTTCGAAACACATAAACCTCCGAACTCATATCTTTAAACTTGTAAAATTTTGAACCTGTAAACCGAAAGATCAAAAAAGTAAAACTGAAAATATTTTATAAAAAAAAAAGAATAATCTCGGAGGGAGGGGGTGTACAGAAAAAAACAGAAATTTATAAATTATAAAAAAAGTTTTAAAAAAAAAATTGTGTGCGGTTGTGGGGCAGGGGGTGGGTGGGGG
>MDKH01124409.1:0-15739 GCA_005239495.1 Nicotiana undulata | reverse complement strand
TCGCGGCGTCGCTCCACACGGTGAGCTGTCTTCTTGGCGTTTTCCTGACATCACCTCTGGAGCTTCCCAGTTTCATTTCTGCTCGGTCTTTTGTTCCAGACTGCGGCTTGTATATTTTGTATATGTATTTCTGCTATTGTATCTATGTAGCCGCCCGTTGACACAGTGATACTAGTCCTGGCACACACTTGTTGTAGTTATGTTTGTAATTTTGGGTTGTATATATTGGGCCTAGCTGTGGCTCAGCTTGTTTCTACGGCCTTACCCCATGTTGTTATTGTATTCCGTGCTTTTATGTTATAGTTGTACGTTGGCTTGCCTAACCTCGCTGTTAGGTGCCATCACGACCTGAACCGGTTTTGGGTCGTGACAGTTAGAATAGGAAAATAAAGAAGAAAGGTCAAGTGAATATTCCTCTGGTCTATCTAAGATCACCTGTTTCCCATTCTCTTCTACTATATGTTGCAGATGTGGAAAGGTTGATGGGTGTCTGAACTCTTCTTCTGTTGCTTCACACTCAACCCCAACCTTATTTTCAATCATCTAAGTTGAATTAGATTCCTCTTGTATCATGGAATCTCCCTCTATAGACGCTCATCCTCTTAAGTAGGTTCATTCTCGCAGGGTATCTCCTCCATATATTCACTATCACAATGCAATGAGCTTTCTGAGAGTGTACTTATTATTTGGCTTACTTGCATTGTTAGGTTGTTAATGGCTTCATCATCTTTTGTAAATCTCTCTTCCACCTTGTTTATGAACTTATACACAAAGTCTTCTAAACTACCATTATCCCCTTGAGTTGGTTGTCTCACTTCGCTTTCATTCCAGTTATAATAATGGTATTCATCAAAACCAGAGTCAAGATTGTGCCCATAGGAATCGCCATACCTACATGGACTAGAAATAGAGTGAGACTGTTCTAAAAAGAATCCATAGGAAGAATACATACATGCTTGACAGTCAACCCATGGATGATTTCCACCATATTTAAAACACATAGCAAACCATTGATAGTATTCTGCTGCTAACTCTTCAACCATTTTCCTAGGATGGTTGTACTCCATCATCACAACATTTTGAGTTCAATATCTACATTATCTTCTCCAACCTGTTAGGAACTACAAAACTATCTCGAAAAGAAATTAACTAATAAAGAAAATAAACTAAAAAAAGGGAAAAAAAGAACCTAATTCTTGAATTAGCACAAAAGACTATTCCAAACATTATTTATTGCTAATCCCCGACAACGACTCCAAAATTTGACGAGCGCAAAACACACACTTAAATATGCTCGCTAGTAGATATAGTAAAATATAATATTGTGTCCATGGGGATTGGAGTTAAACAGTATTATCGTAGTTCGTAGTTAGATTGATATCAAAGACTATCAACAATTGAGATTTTTGTGATTTGTATACGGCTAAAATCTTGAAAGATGATTTTACGTTTATCTCATGATGGCCGATTCACGCGGAATTCGGAGTATGGCCCAAAGCCCGACCTCGAACGCTCCTACGATTTGACCCAGGAGGACACGGGTCCGAAAAAACCGTAGGAAATAGCATGGGGATCGAGACAGGTAGCCCTGCAACGAAGTATGATTCCGTACTTGGGCATTAACTAGCTGAATCAATCAAGATCTTTTATAATTAATGCTTATGTACTATGCTGAGACCCCCCTCTTATAAAAAGGGAGTCCTCGTCACTTTGTAAGAGAACAAGACATTGAATACAAGTCACAAGATCATTCTCTGCTTTAATATCAAACATCCTATATTCCTCTTTATTAGCTCATTTACTTGCATTTATTACTTTCCTTTACTTGTTCTTCATTTATAGCTCATCATTGATCATGAATAGTGTATATGAAGGTCCATAAGCCTGTTATAGCTCCATCGACCACCCGATCTAGGCCCGAATCTCGGTCTCAAGAACCCTCAAGGTCAACATTGAGCCTTCGACCTAAGGCATTCTGGTTTGCCTTCCTTTAACCTTTTAGTCGCTTTCTCACTGTTCTATCCTAATGCATTCAGCTAGAACTGTTCAATAACCGGTATTAAGATAAATAACATATTTTTAGAACCACAAACTAAGTATAATTGAAGTTACCATTTTCACGGTAAACAGTTTGGCGCCCACCGTGAGGCTAAAAATAATAGTGATCGTTTTAGTACTGGTTCGTTGAAAACACAAGTTATCACTTTACACTTTTTCATGTCCAAAGAATCTTCGATTTCAGGTCAGAATTTCCAACTCAGTAAGTGCAGACGAAATTAGCATCCTGGAGAGATTTGGAGGGAATGAGCACGGATTCAAACAACGATCGGCACGACGACATCAACCTTCAGACTAGCTGGAACACACACAAAAAAAGCTCGCAAGAGGAGAGAGACACCACCGTTCAAAAGAATGGAGAAACAAAATTCAAATGATCTTCGAAATACTGCAGGCCCAACAAGCCGCGATCACTCATCTACAGAGCTGTCAGAGAACCTCGAGAGCACCAACAACAACCCCCCGAATCTGTCTAATATCGGAAACGAAAGGGAGAAAGGGACAGACGATCGACCTTGTCGTCAAGACACTTGGAGACCTCGCCAGAAAAATAGAGTTAAGGCTCCCAGAAAAAAAGTCGGAGCCACAAAATGGGAGGTATCGACCTTACGTCGAAAATCAAAAGAGCATCGCAAGTGTCACGCCCCAAAACCAAGGAGCGCGACCGGCGCTCAAACGAGTAAACCCGACTGAGCAAGCCTGTTAGGTTTCATTATACCTAAACTAATTTATGAATAAATAGGTGATAAATTCTATCAATCATACTTTATAAATATTTCATTAACTTTCCTTTTTGTTTTCATTAGCAGTTTCAACCATAATATCAAAAATATTACTATTTTTATAGATATGATGAAAAACATATTTGCCAAACACCAATATTTCTAGTTTAATTCTAATACCCGACACTACCCACATCCTGTCTACGGAGCCTCTAAATACAACTGAAGAGAAATATGGAAATGCCAGCAACAAGGCTACAGTTATACCTCAAATGAAAAGTACATGATAACCAAATGACGGGACCCCGAAATGGAGTGGGGATCACCCAGTTAGCTGGAAGGAACATATCACTGTCGCTGATCGGTGTCGCCTACTGTGGAAACACCTACATTCATTAAAGATGCAGCGCCCCGGCAAAAGGGACATTAGTACTATCGAATAGTACTAATATGTAAGCTAAAAATCATCTTTCAAAATAGAATAACCATACAAGAAGAAGGAAGTCATAGAAACAATCAAGTCACAATTGTTAATATCCAAATACCCACGCGAAACCTAACGATAGTCAACCTACAGGAGTAACACACATCTCTGCAGAAAGATCAATAAAGAAATAAGAAGAATTCAAGAATTCAATGAGAAACATAAGCACCATCACAACATCAATTAAGGAGTCACACAAGATTTCAAGAGAATCAATTAAACATGTAGGAAGGCAGTCATGGAAATCACATAGCAATTATCAAGAATAGAGAATCACAAGTAGGGGTCACATAGTTTCTTATGTCGTCCTTTTGAATAATAAAAATGCCAAGTGCCACATTTATAATGCCACCGTGTCTTTTTACACGGAGTCCGGTCTCGGCCCGACCGGCTAAGCAATCCAAAGTGAGACATAATCAACATCATAATTTATATTCATATTTCAGATGTAAATACCACCATGAGTACAACATGGAGTCCGATCTCGGACCGATCGGCTAAGCCATCTCACTCGGAACAGTGAGACATAACCAACATCATAATTTGAATTCATATTTTTTATGTAAATACAACCATGTGTACATCATGGAGTTCGATCTCGGCCCGATCGGCTAAGCCCTCTCACTTGGAACATAACCATATAAGTTAGTTATTCAGTTCACTTTTCTTTCTCATCATCTACGACATAGTCCCTCGCACTTGGATGCATTTTAATATTCGAGTTTGTTTCCCTTTTCATTCATTCAGTACCCTTATTCTCCATATGTCACGCCCCAACCCTAGGGGACCCGACGTGCGCTTAACCGAGTGAACCCACTCAAGCAAGCCTGATTAGCCTTTCCTACCCGACTCATTTACTCCTTGAGATTCTAGTATAACATTGTTTACTGAGTTAGCAGGAATTGAATCAAAGCGTGCGTTCAAGATATTAATCCCTTATTTCTTATATATCGATATCAACGTATAGATTATCCAAAACATATATGCTAATTATGATCTTCAAGAGATGGAATTATAGTTACAAGTTATCCCAATTATTACCCAAAAGTATACATGACCCACATGAGTGTCTACGGAGCCTCTAAGATAAAAAAGATGAACATAGTTCCGCCGGCGACAAGGCCCCAGTTATACCTTAAAGTAGAACAACATACACAAGAGAGAGCAACATTTTTTTTACATGCCCCCGGGAGGAAATGGGGCTCACCAGAACTACTGTAAGGAGGAGGAGAAGTAGGCACCACCATCGACGATCAGCGCCACCAGCTACTGAGCCACCTACATCCATAAGAAGATGTAGCGCCCCCAGCTAAAAGTACGTTAGTACCATTGAATAGTACTAGTATGTATGAACAAACTCTACTCCAGATAGAATAAACATCGAACATGTAATAATATAATTAGAGACATCAAATAACAATCCACAGAAATAGGGGAAACACAAACAAGAGTCACCATGTTTTCTTATCCCGTTTTGCCATCTTTTGGATAGCAGTTCTTTAAAGCCAAGTGCCACAATTTTAATACACCACCGTGTCGTTCATACACGGAGTCCGGTCTCTGCCCGACCGGCTAAGCCATCCCAAGTGAGACATTACATCATCATACTTTCATAGTTACCATCATGTCGTGTTCACACGGAGTCCGGTCTCTGCCCGTCCGGCTAAGCCAGCTCACTTGAAATAGTGAGACATTACCAATATCATATTTCAAGATTTCCACCGTGTCGTTTTCACACGGAGTCCGATCTCTGCCCGACCGGCTAAGCCATCTCACTTGAAACAATGAGACATTACCAATATCATATTTTGGATGCGATTACCACCATGTATACAACATGGATTCCGTTCTTGGCACTTGGGCATATTTAACCATTTATATAACATTCCTCTCTTTACCCGTTTCATACACTCATCTTCCATATTAACTAGAACCAATACATATAGAATACAAATACAGCACAAATCAAGGAGTTATAAGGGGACAAATGACTAGGGAAGTGGGATGGCTTTTCACAATTTGACAAGCAATGAAATATTTAGAGATGACAACTTCATAAACTATTACCTGACTTATTCAAACAAATGAGGGTACTTCATTTTCATTTCATTTCAGCTTCCCAAGTAGCTTCCTCGACTTGTTGATTTTGCCATAATACTTTGACCGATGTGATTTCCTTATTTCTCAACTTATGGACCTGTCTATCAAGAATAACAACTGGAACCTCTTCATACGACAATCCTTCGTTAACCTCAACATTCTCAACCGGCACGATGGCAGACGGGTCTCCAACCACTTTCTTTAACATGGACACATGAAACACCGTGTGCACCAATGACATTTCAGGGGGCAGCTCCAGCCTTTACGCCACCTGTCCTATCCTTTGAGTGATTCAATATGGTCCTATATACCTCAGACCCAATTTCCCTTTCTTCCCAAACCGTATGACCCCCTTCATGGGAGATACCTTCAAGAACACCCAATCATCTTCTTGGAACTCCAAATTCCTGTGACAAACATCCGAATAGGATTTCCGACGGCTCTGAGAAATCTTCAACCACTCCTTTATGATTCTAACCTTCTCCATAGCTTGATGCACGAGATCTGGTCCTAATAGTTCAGCCTCTCCAACCTCAAACCACCCAATCGGCGACCTACATGTCCTATCGTACAAAGCTTCAAATGGTGCCATCTAAATACTGGCATGGAAGCTATTGTTATAAACAAACTCTATAAGTGGCAAATGATACTCCCAGCTACCTTTAAAATCAAGCACGCAACATGTCCTCGAGCATTTGGATTGTCCGCTCTGCTTGTCCGTCAGTCTGTGGGTGAAAAGTTGTGCTGAGATTCGCCTGTGTGCCCAACCCTTGCTGAAATGTCTTCCAAAAGTTAGATATGAACCGGGCCCCTCGATGCGAGATAATGGAAACTGAAGTTCCATAGAGCCTGACTATTTCCTTGATATACAACCGAGCATATTGTTCTTCAGTGTCGATGGACTTAACTGGCAAGAAATGTGCTGACTTTGAGAGACGATCTACTATTACCCAAATTGAGTCAAACATGCGTGGAGTACGGGGTAATCCTACCACAAATCCATATTGATCATCTCTCATTTCCACATCGGTATTTCTATAAGCTGCGACAACCCGCTGGGCCTTTGATGTTCGGCCTTTACTTGCTGACAGTTCGGGCATTTAGCCACAAAGTCCGCCACACCCCTCTTCATGCTATTCCACCAATAAACTTCCTTGAGGTCATGATACATTTTTGTAGAACCGGGGTGTATAGAATATCTAGAATTATGAGCCTCTGCCATTATCCTCTCCCAAAGGTCATCCACATCTGAGACACTTAATCGTCCTTGGCATCGCAAGACACCGTGATCTTTGCCGAGCAAAAAAGCTGTGGTCATATGATTAAGAATTTCCTCCTTTAGCCGCGCCAACACTAGATCATCGTATTGCTTTTCCTTGACTTCTGCCACAAGCGATGATTATGCTTTGTTACGTACTATGACATCCCCTTTGTCAGAGGCCGTTAGACAAACTCCCAGACTGGCCAAATGGTGAACTTCTCGAGCCAAGGGCCTTTGACCTGCTTCCAAGTGGGCCAAGCTACCCACAGATTTCTGACTAAGAGCATCCGCCACCACATTAGCTTTCCCTGGATGATATAAGATCCTTAAGCAACTCCAGCAATCTCTTTTGCCTCAAGTTTAAATCCTTCTGTTTGAATATATATTGGAGACTCTTGTGGTCTGAGAACACGTCCACATGGACCCCATAAAGATAATGCCGCCAGAACTTTAATGCAAAAACAACTGCTGCAAGCTCCAAATCATGGGTCGGATAATTCTTTTCGTGATTCTTAAGCTGCCTTCAAGCATATGCTATAACCTTACCACATTGCATCAATACACACCCAAGGCCCACCCTTGAAGCATCACAATACACCACAAACCCCTCGGTACCCTCTGGAAAGTCAACACCGGTGCCGAAGTCAATCTTGATTTCAACTCCTGAAAACTTCTTTCGCAAGCATCAGACCACTGGAAGTTGACCGCTTTCTGCGTCAGTTTTGTCAATGGGGAGGCGAGAGTATAGAATCCTTCCACAAACCTCCTATAATATCCAGCTAAACCCAGGAAACTACGAATTTTTGTCGGGGTTGTAGGTCTAGGCCAATCCTTTACTGCTGCGATATTTTGGGGATCAACCTGAATTCCTTCCCTAGAGACCACATGGCCCAAAAAGGTAACTGATTCAAGCCAAAATTCGCATTTTGAGAACTTCGCATACAACAAGTGCTGATGAAGAATCTGCAGAACTGCCTTGAGGTGATTAGCATGATCTTCTCGACTTCGGGAATATACCAGGATATCGTCAATGAAGACTATCACAAAAGAGTCTAGAAATTGTTTGAAGACCCGATTCATAAGGTCCATGAAGGCTGCTGGGGCATTGGTTAGCCAAAGGACATTACCCAAAATTCAAAGTGCCCATATCGAGTTCTGAAAGCTGTTTTAGGAATATCCTGCTCCCTTATCTTTAGCCGATGATACCCGACCGCAAATCATTTTTTGAGAAGAACCTAACACCTTGCAATTGATCGAACAAATCATCTATCTGAGGCAATGTGTATTTGTTTTTTATTGTGGCTTTGTTGAGTTGCCGGTAGTCAATGCACATTCGCAGCGACCCATCTTTCTTCCTGACAAAGAGAACTAGTGCGCCCCAAGGCGACACACTTGGTCGGATGAAACCCTTCTCTAACAAATCCTTTAGTTGCTCCTTTAACTCCTTCAATTCCGCTGGCGCCATCCTGTAAGGTGGAATAGATATCGGTTGCACGCCCGACAATGCATCAATCCCGAAATCAATCTCCCTGTCTGGAGGGATCCTAGGGAGCTCATCCGGAAAGACATCAAAGAACTTTTTCACAATTGGCACGAACTCGAGAGCAGACATCTCAGAGGTGGTGTCCGCAACTCAGACCAAGTGATAGATACACCCCTTTTTGATCATCTTTAAGGCCTTAAGGTAGAAAATAAACCTACCCCTCGGCATAATATTATTCCCCTCCCACTCAATAGCTGACTCGTTAGGAAACTCAAGCCTCATAATTCTGGTTCGACGAATTTAGCAAGGAATGAATAAAGTCAATTCGTTCCCACTATTACATCAAAATCAATCATTCCTAGTTCAATAAGGTCGACTGTGGTATCCCGACCACGCACCGTGACAACACAATCCCTATAAACCCGCGCTGCCGTAATAGACTTACCAACCGGAGTAGATACTGAGAACGACTCATGAAGTTGTTCTGGTTCTATCCCAAAGCTTGAAGCAACATAAGGAGTGACATACGATAAAGAAGATCCGGGATAAATAAGGGTATACACATCATGGAATTGAATAGTCAAAATACATGTGATGACATCTGGAGAAGCCTCTGCACTCTAATGACCACTCAGAGCATAGAACCAGCTGGGTCCTCCCGGACCCCGTGCACCACCCCTAGTTGCACCACGCCCTGCTGGTGCTGGAGGGCCTCGGGTTGGAGGGTGTGCTGAGGATATAGCAGTTGAAGAACTAGATGGATGGGCGGTGCCCCTACCTGTGCCCTGACTGGACGCACGACAATCTCTCTTAATATGGCCTCTCATCCCACATCCATAACATATTGGCATGTCCAAGTAACAGGGCCCAGTATGAAACTTCCACACTTAGGGCATGGGGCCCTCCACTGCTGCTGGAATCTCCCTCCTGATCAACCCTGCTGGTGGAACCTCGTGCTGCCTGGACTAGGCCCAAAACGGCTTCCCTGCTGATGATGATGCCTTGATGGTGGGGCACTGGCTAAAGACTGAACATACGACTGGGATGGCCCTAATGACCCTTCCCGAGGAACTGGTCTCCCACCTCCGAATGAACCCCCAATGTTGCCCGCCGACCGGGCCCTACTACCACCTTCTCGTTCCATCTTTAGCTTCAACTTTCGAGCCTCTGTAGCCTTGGCGAATCCACAATATTCCCATAATTCATGTCAGAATGTAGAGCAGCTGTGGCAGCTTCATCGATAACCAAGGGACCAAGGCCTTGCACAAATCGATGAACTCTAGCCTCCATAGTCGGCATTATATGAACAACATACTTGGACAGGCGCACAAACTCCATATGGTACTCCCACACACTTCTACTACCTTCTTTGAAGACCTCAAACTCTGAAGCACGGGCTTCCCTAGTCTCAGCGGGCAAGAAATGGTCTATGAAAGCATCTGCGAACTCACTCCACCTCGCCGGAGGGCTTCCCTTCTCATGGAAATCCTCTCACATCTCAAACCAGGAATATGGCGCCTCTTTCAGATGATAGGAGGACAGCTCTACTCCCTCTGTTTCGGTAGCACGCATAACTCGGAGGGTCTTGTGCATCCCATCGATGAAATACTGAGGATCGGCCTCGGGGTCAATACCTCTGAACTCAGGAGGGGCTAACTGAAGGAACATGTTAACCCTGGAACCGGAAGAGTCTCCCTGCCCGCTAGAGGAGGTGGGGGAAATGTTGGACCTATGGGCCTGAGAAGCCACCAGCTGTGTCAGCATCTGAATAGCTCCCCTAAGATCCACATCAGAAATATCAGGACCGGAAGCTGGGGCTGTAGGAGGATCAGGAATATCAGTGGAAGGGATTGTGGCACACTCTGCTGGAGTAGGAATTGGGATGGTCCGGTCTGGAGCGGAGAAGCCAGGCAGATTCATAGTCAGGGAATTATTCTCACTCGTATCATTCAATTGGGAATCCATGGCCACTCCCGGGGTGGCATTGGCCTTTTGGCCGAGTCACGCTTTCTTCTTGGGTGCCATTTACTTAAAGTTAAAACAATGCACGAGTCAGAGAGAAACAATCTCACCTTTCACTCCATCCCACGACATAGAATAACAATGATGGGTATTATTCTTAAATGTCCAAGCAGCCCCCTAATTATAGATGTGGTCGACAACACAACGATAAGAAGGGCTCTACTAGACACGTCTCTGAGAAATCCTAGGACACTTTAAAACCTTAGGCTCTAATACCAAGTTTGTCACGCCCCAACCCTGGGGGACGCAACTGGTGCTTAGCCGAGTGAACCTAGTCAAGCAAGCCTGATTAGCCTTTCCTACCCGACTCAAAGCGTGCATTCAAGATATTAATCCCTTCTTTCTTATATATCGATATCAATGTAATAATACAATTAGAGACATCAAATAATAATCCACAGAAACAGGGGAAACACAAACAAGAGTCACCATGTTTTATTATCCTGTTTTGACATCTTTTGGATAGTAGTTCTTTAAAGCCAAGTGCCACAATTTTAATACACCACTGTGTCGTTCTCACACGGATTCCGGTCTCTGCCTGACCGGCCAAGCCATCCCAAGTGAGACATTACAGCATCATAGTTTCATAATTACCACCGTGTCATGTTCACATGGAGTCCGGTGTCTTCCCGACCGGCTAAGCCATCTCACTTGAAATAGTGAGACATTACCAATATCGTATTTCACAATTTCCACCGTGTGGTTTTGACACGAAGTCTGGTCTCTTCCCGACCGGCTAAGCCATCTTACTCTGGGACATAACCAAATCAATTAAATCCTTTAGTTCACATCTCTTCCCATCATTTATTATTCCGTTCTTGGCACTTGGGCATATTTAACCATTTATATAACATTCCTCTTTTTACCTGTTTCATACACTCATCTTCCATATTAACTAGAACCAACACATATATAAGGATTCGTACACACCATAAAGGAAAAAGCATGAAAATCACAATTTATACTTTCAAATAGCATATTGGCATGGTAGTAACATAGAACAATCATAGAAGCAAGAGTTTCCCGACTTAACACATAGAACCCCTTAATTTTTTTAGGGAATCAAACAAGGAAATCCATACCGTACATTTGAGCACCAACGGGTTCATTCTATGAAGATTAGAGTTAGCCATACATACCTTAATTGGGTTTTCCTTAATTTCTACCACAATTTGCACGACCCCTTTAGCACCTTCAATCTAATCCACAATGTAGCACAATTGAAACCAAAATTAGGAATAGTGATCATGGACCTAGCTCTTTTGAGCATTATATCAAACATTATGGGTTCATTAGGGTTGCATGCTCCCTTTGAGTGAAATATTACTCTAATCCATTTCTCTTATAAGATTAGGATTACTTGATTACGTGCATGCAAGGTCTCTATCCCCATTCCCGTGAACTATCCTATCCATGGCCCATTTTAGCTAAAATCTGGAAATCAAGGTTGGTATGTTGGAAATTTACATCTTAAAGTGCAAGAAATGGGTACTCTAGTTGACTAATCCCAAGCCTTGAGTGGTGATTGAGGATTAATTTGATGAAGAGGGAACCTTCTCCATAGAACTCTTTCTTAATTCACTCTAATGTATCAGAAAAATGGCTAAAAATGATGGAGGATAGGTGTTAAATTGGCCTAGGGTCGGGATTTAAAAATTAGAAAGTGGGTGCCCTGACGTAGGTTTGCGGTCCAAAATGCGATCGCATTTTGGTTATGCGGTCCGCAAACCTGCTGCATAACTGGCCTCAACTGGGCGAAAAAGAAAAGTGGCATGCCCAGGTGTGCGGCAACTATGCGGTCCGCATCATTGTTATGCGGCCGCATAGTGCTCCGCATAACAGTTATGCGGTCGCATAATGCTCCGCATAACTCCCCCCGCAAAAACTCGAGCGCAAAGATGCGGCAACTATGCGGCCCGCATACCTGATATGCGATCGCATTTTGGGCCGTATAGTTGCCCTCAAAATGGTCAGCAAACTGTCCTACTATGCGGCCATTATGCGGTTCGCATACCTGATATGCGACCGCATAGTGGACCGCAGATTAGCACCCCTTCACGAATTTTCTTCCTCTAAGTCCGGGAGTACTTTTCACTCCTAAAAGGTCCAAACCTAAGAATTTCTACGGTTATATCATCATGGGGATCTAACTGGGCATCATTTTTGGTTAAGAATTCTACGGGTCTTTACACCATATTAATGAGAACCAACATATAACGAATTGTATACATAATAAAAGGATCATGAAGAATCATAATCACATTTTCAAGTAGCATGGTGACATGGTAACACATAGAACAATTTGGGAACAGAAACCTTCCAACATAGCACATTAAGCAATCAATTCTGTATGATCAAGTAAGAAATTCATACCAAGTATCAAAACACCAATGATTCGATTCTAAGAAGAAAGGAGTCAGCCATACATACCTCAAAGAGCTTTTAGGCAAATTCCACATTCTAGAAGTAATCTTAAACAGTTGAGTCAAGGCTCGTCTCGTAATCCATTTCATATATGTATATTCTCCTTAGGCACAATTATCTATATATCTATCTATCTATCTCTCTCTCTCTATATATATATATATATATATGTTACCCACACTCCATTTCCCCTAGCTCTTTTAATTCGTTTTCAAGTATCTTTATAGTCTATCATCGGCGAAACACACTTAATCAAAGCATTTAGTACACATATGGGCATCTAGGAGTAACAAATACAATGAGTTTTCCTCACCCAAATGGGTTTTCTAGTCTTCATTTAAATTACGACTCATAGTCATACCATTTTAATAATGAATCCATACATTAAACGTCTATATTTCGATATAAGGCTCATTCGAATAATCAAGCTTTATGAGTTCATACGAGATGACCCGGAATGTAGGATTTAGAAATTTTGAGTCGATTGTACTTAAACTTACAGAAAACATTATGGAATTCCATTTTGAGAGATAAAGTTTAGCCAACATACCTGGTTGAGCTTTCCCTAAGTGACTACAATGCACCAACATCTCTAGCAATAATAATCTATAAAGAGAAAGCGAAAATCGACTAATAACTAGAAAGATTACCCATGGTGTAACTCTTTTAGGAATTTCATCAAACACCTAACATGTGAAGTAGACTACAAGGTCTAGAAATGGAAATTCCTTCTTCCCTCAACCAATTTTAACAGGAACTACCCAAATTAGTTCATTAATATCACATACTACAACTAAGTCCACATGCATGGAATATTTCTAATCCCACAATATATCTTTGAACTTATAATCTCTTATATGAAATCTTGGAAGTAGGACTTACCCGGATGGAGGACAATCTAGTGGTTATCTTCCTTGATTCTTGAAGACTTGAGCAAGATTTGGGTGATTGTGAAGATAGGCTCCCTATTTCTCTCTCTATATTGCTCTCAACTCTCTCCAAATTTCGTAGAATATGACCCCAAATGAAGCCCCAAAGCCTATTTATCAATATGGGGCAGAGTTATAAAAATAGGAAAAAGAAGCCTCCGAAATCGGGTATGCGGTCGCATAATGGACCGCAGAACAGGAAGGTGGGATGAAAAATGCATAAAATGGTGCCCAAAACAGAGCTACACTGGTCCATTATGCGACCATTTTTGCGGTCGCAGATCATATATGCGGACCGTATAATGATTCTGTGATCGCGGAATTGCCACGAGATCGCATTTTTCCAGCCTTTGGTTATTTGATCATAACTTTGTGTAGGAATGTCCAAATGACGAACGGTTTGAAGCGTTAGAAACTATACTCAAAGAACTTTCATTTTATAGGTTTTTAATCACATAAGACCTTATATATATTTAGATATTCTCGTTCAAAGTGTGGACTTGTGCGAACACATTTGGAATTTAGCTTATTATGCAATTTTCCAATTTGACTTAGACTTGCACCTCTATTTGGACCCCACATTACTTATTATATGACTTATACACTTATTTACCATATACAATTCATTTACATCATATTTATAGCACATAAAATATTATAATTAGTCTACCTGGCACCCCGAATTCCTAAATTACTTAGCAAAATTTTCCGGGGCCTTACATTCTCCCCTACTTAGGAACATTCATCCTCAAATGAGAGGTAGAGTCCGCCCCAAATACCTTAAAATAATATATCTCTTTTCTAACCTACCTCAAGTCCCTAAATTTTGACTAACTCCCAATATTTTCAGAAATTGCGGCAGCATCTCCTTTGTAACTAGGCCTATCCACCTGCCAGAGAACTACCAAAACCATCCTAAAAACACATCCACAACTTGACAAAGTACCATAATTTATATATCCCTAACACTAGTCTTAGCATTACAAGCACTACCTTATCATAATAATACATGAACATGGACTGCACATCTTTAAATCATAACACCTATAAGGTATCTTTCAATTAAAAACCAACTGTTATACAATCAAGAGAAAATATTTCTTTCCACGATACTTTTGGCCTTCAATGTATCCTCTAAGACTTACAGACTTTGCCATGACACATCCACGGAAACAATCTCAACACCCAAACTTATCTAACAAGGATGACAGGTAGATACCTCGCATAAGACAACTATTCATTAACTTCACCTTCAATAATTTCCACCGGAATGATACACAAAGGATCTCCAACTACCTTCTTAGACATAGACATATGAAAGCAAAAAATATATGGGGAACAACAATGGGGAAACATCATACTCCTAGTGCGGCCTAATGTGAAATGCACTTATGTACCCTTCATTATCAATTCACATAACCTCTTCAGGGGAAAATATTGAGAATAACCTGTTCACCCTCCTAATTTCTAAATCTACGTGAACGCCCACACTAAACCTTTGATGACCTTCAACGATTACTCTAAGATGTGCTATCATAAATTGACCATAAAATTACCTATCAAATATATGTGTTCACAAGGTGATGCTTTCTCTTTGGCATGTTTGAACCTTCAATACATAATAGATATAATAGAATGAGGAATAACGGAGTTCGAAATTGGGCTAGAATTATTCAGGAATCCATTAATGTGCTAAGCAGAGTATTTCGTGAGGTTATACGCTAAGAGACACGAAGATTACTACTAACGATGCTAACATGGTTAATCTTTATGACAACATCAATTATTAGACAAATGGGGCATATAGGTAACTAAAGATACGACAACTTGTCCCCTGAGTCAGTATGCTTATGGTATGTGCAGAAACCTGGAAACATCTAATCTCAACCTTTTACGAGTGAAACCATATAGCTAGGGCATCTTAATATGGGGATGAAATCATGTATTGGTTATGGGGGTTCTAATGGTTAACATGATGCTCCGGGGAGAAAGACATATAAAACTCTTATCCACCCAGGGAGGTGAAAGGCCAAGGATAGCAAAACTCCCCGCACGTGACAATGACCTGGTCAATGATTCTAGAAGTCGAGTGTGCAAAGGCAACAGAACCCAATTAGGCAATATAGAATAATCATGGATGGTTTGCAGATGCTTATAATGAGTTCTCCATAGACCTTGACTCCTATGTACCTTGATGCTAATGAAAGACATGGAAACATAAGAAGTAGGCACTGTTCTATGATATCCCCCCCCCCC
>MDKH01239936.1:0-15296 GCA_005239495.1 Nicotiana undulata | reverse complement strand
AGATAAATCATAGATAATGAGAAGGAAAACAAGTGATACATATGGTCAGTCTATAAAGAGAGGCTATGTTTGAGATCAGTTACTGATTGTTGATTACATGTTCTTATACTTGATGTACATTCTCATATGATTTATTGCTCAGCATGTATTTTATTTTATTATGTACTGGACCTTAGTGAGTATGTATTCTACCTCTCGTCACTACTCTTTACGAGTTTAGACGGGATACTCACTGGGTACATATTTGTTTATATGTACTCATGCTGCACTTTCTTTCTTTTTTTCTGCACTTGATTGTGCAGGTCTTGAGGCTGGTCCGTCTGGTCGTCCGCCTGCTGATAGATACTGATCGCGGTGTCACTCTATACGGTGAGCTGTCTTCTTGGCGTTATCCTGACAGCACCTCTGGAGCCTTCTAGTTTCATTTTGCTCAGTCTTTTGTTCCAGACTGCGGCTTGTATATTTTTGCATATGTATTTCTGTCGTTGTATCTATGTAGCCGCCCGTTGACACTGTGACACTAGTCCTGGCAGACACTTGTTGTAGTTATGTTGGTAATTTGGGGTTGTATATATTGGGCCTAGCTGTGGCTCAGCTTGTTTCTACGGCCTTACCCCATACCGTTGATTATATTCCACACTTTTATTGTTATAGTTGTACGTTGGCTTGCCTAACCTCGCCGTTAGGTTCCATCACGACCTGAACCGGTTTTTGGTCGTGACATAAGGTATAAAATCAAAGAGTGCATTACATCTGTCCACCAGGAATATGTCCATACCATTACGAAAAGAAAGGCATTTCTCGGGCGCAAACGAGCGTTTGAAATTTTCTACGGTAACTGGGATAAGTCATTTGCATCTCTGCCAAAGTACATGGCCGCACTACAGCACTTTAACCCCGGGACAGTTGTTGAATTGAAGCTTGAGCGGAGTCCGGGAAAATCAGAATATATATTTAATTACGTGTTCTGGGCGTTTAAACCAGCAATTGATGGTTTTTCGCATTGCCGGCCCGTAAAATCCATAGACAGAACTCATGTCTATGGAAAATATGATATCAAGCTATTGATAGCCGTGGTAGTAGATGCTAATGGACAAATATTTCCTCTAGATTTTGTTGTTTAAGCCAATGAAAGCACAGAGACGTGGACGCTGTTTTTGAACAACTTAAAAGAGCACGTTGTCAAACAACGTTCCGGTATTTGTCTAATATCTGATCAGCACGGTGGTATCTTAAGTTCTGTGGAGAACTTGCCTGCGTCGCAAGAACCTTATGCATACCACTGTTACTGTGTGAGGCATTTTAAGGCCAATTTCCAGAAGGCATATCCCAACAAGGATCTACATGATTTGATGTGTATGGCAGCAACAGACCACCAACAGCATAAATTCTGGAGGCATATGGAATCTATCAGGCAAGAAGATGAGGCAACCTATTGTTGGTTAATGCAACATCACCCTGAAAAGTGGACTTTGCATGCGGATGGTGGAAGACGATGGGGAATTCTGACTACAAACTGGAAGAATAATTTAAGTGGTTGGAGCAGAGAATAATGGGCGGCCGGTACTAAACATTGACATGTATGTGTTTAGTGTATTTTTCCCATGTCATGTATTTTTATTATGTTGGCCTGCTATGTTTGTGTTTGTGTTTGTGTTTGTGTTGTAGTAATGTTTTCCTTGTTTGTTGTACTGAACTTTATTTTAATTGTACTGGAAGTTAAGTTTTAATGCTTATGTTATTATATGAAACTATCTAATGATCATCCCTTTGATAATGTATAGCCTCCAAAATAGGCGGCCTCGGTATATACTGCGGACGGCCAAATTGACAAAGTACCCGCTCGGAGGCATGATGCTCCACAATATCGAGGCATATGAGCGGGGCAGAAGTGCTCCAAATCGGTCGGCCGAGCGAGCAATAATCTGGCAGGGTACCGATTAAATCGTCGTTGTATGGCGTCCTGATGAACTATCAAATAAGAACACAAAATGTGAGTATACGCAACACTAAGTTAATCTATACCAGGTAAGTTTAGGTACATATTTACCTGTGCGCCCTCCAGCAAATCCAACACATCCTTGCAGAGGGGGAGATTATGATGAGCATCATACTCTCGTACAAGTCCACGGCGGAGAAACCACCTCCTGGCTAGAGGGAGAAATGGAGGTGCTACATTAGGAGGTAACTGTGGTAGAGGTGGCTGAAACTGCAGAAATCGCTCCCAGGCCCAAACCTAACATACAAAGTTGACGTAAGGTATAAGATTAATTCTAACAAGGTAGAATTGGAACTAATGAACATATTATTTGAATATGTTGTCACCTGTAGAAGCGACAGAAATCCACAAATGTATCTCTGTGTGCCCATGCAAGCCCGGCACATCTGCCTGTACAAGTATGCGAGGACAACACCACCCCAGCTGTATAAGGGTAAGTCATCTAGCTTGGCAATATGATAAAGAAACCGCAAGCTGACTAGGTTCCCCGAAGTGTTCGGGAACAAGACCCCCCCCCCCCCCAAATAGAAGAAGCAACAGCAACCTCGTATATCGGATAATATCCTCCTCCTCTGTCTCAGCGGTGGTAGTGAGGTGGATTACCTCCAGGTACTCTCTAATAGGGGTCAATTGCATCCGACTGGCCCCCGACGATGCAGTATCGTCCTGTGGCCTGAAACCCGTGAGCCTGTGCAGCATATCCAAATAATCCGAACGCGACAAAGATCTCATACGCATAGGCAGTGAAACGGGTAAGCCATCAGCGGGCAGGCCATATAAAACATCCACGTCCTGCAGCATGATGGTGGCCTCGCCAATGGGCAGGTGGAAAGTGTGCGTCTCCGGTCGCCACCGCTCAATCAACGCCGTGATCAAAGCCCAGTCGAGCTGCATCCGGTCGATCTGAATAATCCTATAAAATCCCGTGTCCTCCAGGCACTGGGATACACGGGGATGTAAATCTCTATCCCTAAAAAAATCCCACATGTCATCCACTCTCCTAGCGCGGAGAGTCTACGTCAGTACCTGTCCGTCCCATATCAAAACGGATCTATAATCGCCCTGTAGGACTAATAGCTCACGAGAGTAAGGGCCGAGATGTATAGGCGGCGCACGTCCATGTCGTCAACTGTAAATTAAAACAACATTAATTGTATGTTTAATCTGTAAATTAAATAATAATTTTTGAGTTACACAATTTTTAGAGTTATACAATATTTATACCTATGAGTTCCAGGCTCGATATTTGAGGCCCAGTAGCACCAAACTATCATTAATAATTATGTCTGTCAAATTCAATATTTTTATAATTTTGTGTGTTTGTTTTATAATTAAATTATTAATTTTTACTTATTTAATTGTACAACGTATGTATATATACCTATGGGTTCCAGGCTCGATATTTGAGGCCTAGTAGCACCAAACTATCATTAATAATTATGTCTGTTAAATTCAATATTTTTATAATTTTGTGTGTTTGTTTTATAGTTAAATTATTAATTTTTACTTATTTAATTGTACAAAGTATGTATATATACCTATGGGTTTCAGACTCGATATTTGAGGCCCAGTAGCACCAAACTATCATTAATAATTATGTCTGTCAAATTCAATATTTTTATAATTTTGTGTGTTTGTTTTATAATTAAATTATTAATTTTTACTTATTTAATTGTACAACGTATGTATATATACCTATGGGTTCCAGGCTCGATATTTGAGGCCTAGTAGCACCAAACTATCATTAATAATTATGTCTGTTAAATTCAATATTTTTATAATTTTGTGTGTTTGTTTTATAGTTAAATTATTAATTTTTACTTATTTAATTGTACAAAGTATGTATATATACCTATGGGTTTCAGACTCGATATTTGAGGCCCAGTAGCACCAAACTATCATTAATAATTATGTCTGTCAAATTCAATATTTTTATAATTTTGTGTGTTTGTTTTATAATTAAATTATTAATTTTTACTTATTTAATTGTACAACGTATGTATATATACCTATGGGTTCCAGGCTCGATATTTGAGGCCTAGTAGCACCAAACTATCATTAATAATTATGTCTGTTAAATTCAATATTTTTATAATTTTGTGTGTTTGTTTTATAGTTAAATTATTAATTTTTACTTATTTAATTGTACAAAGTATGTATATATACCTATGGGTTTCAGACTCGATATTTGAGGCCCAGTAGCACCAAACTATCATTAATAATTATGTTTGTCAAATTCAATATTTTTATAATTTTGTGTGTTTGTTTTATAATTAAATTATTAATTTTTACTTATTCAATTTTACAAAGTATGTATATATACCTATGGGTTCCAGGCTCAATATTTGAGGCTCAGTAGTACCAAACTATCATTAATAATTATGTGTGTCAAATTCAATATTTTTATAATTTTGTTTATAAAAACAAAGGCTCTACATTTTACTACGCTAAAAGGTTCTACATTTTACTACGCTAATAAATAATCAAAACATAATATTCACATACATATAATTCAATCATTTTTATTTAGTGCAACAACAAGGTGTGTAGTCTTTGATTTTGATTTTCATGTCATTTTCACATATCAAACTGGCTACTATACTAAAAAAGGTCAAATAATTAAAATTAATATGAATACACTATTATTTCAGTCCAATAAAATTTCAGCAGACGGGTAAAAGCTTGAATTGAGAAAAATGAATCTTGGCTTAGCTATTTCAGTCCAAATTTTTTATTTTTGTCAAGTTCAATAGAGTGTCATTTTCTTGACATAATAAACTAGTATAAAACACATATAAACACATTCAAATCAACTAAGTGTTAAATATTTAACCAGTTTCGACATAAAATAAAGCGAAATACCTCGATTTGGTATTTTCGGAAAGAAATTTGGTTGAAACTTTGAATCCCAAAAAAATAAAATCACAATAATGCGATGCTCCGGAACGATGTGGGACCTACATTCTTAGCTTTTAGTGTGACAAGAGGGGCCCACAATTTTTTTTATATACGAAATGGGGGAGGGGGGACCAGAAAACGAATGTTTTTTTTAATAAAAATGGGGGAGGTCTTTCGTGGGGAAGAAGAAGAAGGGAGGGATTTAAAAAATGGGTATAACGTCCAAATACACGACACTATACCTGGAAGTCAAACTGTCAGACGTATAGCGCCCAAATACTGGACGTTATACCTTAACGGTAAAAGTTACCGTTAAGGTATATCACCCAGTATTTGAGCGTTATATATAATATGGTTTTTTTTTGCCACTTATTTATGTTCTTTTTGTCCAAAAGGACAACATCTCAGTTCCGGGATCTCGAAAAGTTTGCCAAAAGATGGTTGATGCGGCACTTAAGTAGAATTCTATCTTTGCAGAGAAGCTCTTTTCGAAGAGAGAGAAAGAAACCTCCCTAACTCAGAAAGGCCCAGACCAACTCTCAGTCCAGAACCAAAGTATGGTTCTTTTGGACACAAGAAATCGAAATAGGTGGAAAAAAATTGATAATTTTTTTTATATATAACGCCCTTTTAAAGGGCGCTATACTTTGACGTCAGTTTTGTCCGTTAAAATATAGCGCGGTAAATAACCGCACTATACCCAATTTGCATTTTAATGCATAGCGCTCTAAACAGGTGCGCTATATCTGTTTGCATTTTCAATCTGCCTCCCTCTCTCTCTTCATTGATGGCACTAATTTTTTTTTTTTAAAATTTATTTTCTCCACTATGACTATTCAAATCTATTTTTTTGAATTCATTTTCACCATGCCCCCACTTATAAGGAAATAATATTCCTTTTATTTTATGTTGTATTGGAGATTTATTTCTTTTTAGCTTTCAAAACCTTTACCCTCTTTTAAATTCAAATTTAAAAAGTATATTCAACTTTGAAAGATTTGAATTTTAGAAATCTCACCCACAACAGGTTCAAATTATAATCTAAAAAGAGGTGCATTTTTGAAATTATTTAATCTTATATTCCATCTACAATCAATGACATACATTGTTGAACCTTTTTTTTAAACATAAAATGAAAAGATACGTAAAACCTCTTTTTTTTTTTTTTGTTGTGGAAGTACTACTTTAGATTTAAAGTGGCATTTTTATTAAATATATTTTACAATTTTTATTAAAACTCTTTTTTACAATTTTTTTATTAAAATATATATTATCCTCGACAATTGAAGTGTTTATAAAATCAAACCAATTAAGTCAATTAATTAAATATATAAACCAAATCAAAGCAAGTGAGTCGATTTTCATCGATTCGCTTTTTGTCGGTTTTATTGGATTTTCGGTGTTTAAATTTTTTGTTAAATTTTCTTAAATATTTAGTTTTTTTTTCAATTATTTTTTACTTAAACAAAAATCAAATCAAAATTTATTGATTTTTTAAATTAAAAATCAAAACAAAATCAATTTTCTTCTTTAGTTTGAGTTGATCTTCGGTTTGATTTGATTTTTCATATTACCCGAACGCTTCAACTCAACAAGGAGGTTAAAATTTTCATGTACTAGATCTACATTTTAAAAACTACGATAATAGTGGAGTAAATTATTCCTACAATGTTCAAATACTACTATGTAATGTTAAAAAAACTACAATTTCCTCATAGGCGGAGGCATGGTAAAAATGAATTAAAAAAAGATTATTTAGGTAGCTATAGTGGAGAAAATGAATAAGAAAAAACAAGAAATTAGTGCCATCAATGAAGAGAGAGAGGGAGGCACATTGAAAATGGAAACAAATATAGTGCATCTGTTTAAAGCGCTATGCATTAAAATGCAAATTGGGTGTAGCGCGGTTATTTACCGCGTTATACTTTAACGGACAAAATTGACGTCAAAATATAGCGCCCTTTAAAAGGGCGTTATATATAGAAAAGTTACCAATTTTTCCCCCCACCTATTTCGGTTTCTTGTGTCCAAAAGAACCACACTTTGGTTCTGGACTCGGTTACAGGTAGAATAACTTAAAACCTAAGGGCACGTTTGGTATGAGGTATAAGAAGGTATAATGATGGTATAAAAATTTAGTATTACTTTAATACTTCGTTTGGTTAGCAAATCGGGTATAAGTTATCCCAGGATAAAAATTTACACCGGGATAATTTATACCTTATAGAGGGTAGAGTAATTAGCACCGATATAACTTATTACACATTCTTCTTACAAATTATGCAATTGTCATATTTAACACAACATACCAAACAACGGATAAAAAACAATAGCATAACTGATAATAGGTGAATTTGACTATAATTAGGACCCTAAGGAACCACATTTTGTATCGTTTTAATGTAAATATTGATAACAACATGCTCTGATTAGTGCTTTTCATGCATTGCAGGTGAAATATCACAAGAAAAGGACGTTGGAACATTTTTGAGTCAATTACGGGAAAAAAGGAAGCCAATCAAATAATACCCACAAAGTGCACCAAATAATAAGCAAAAGTTGAGCTGAAGTAGGCCTACCGCGGTCCGGGCACGACCGAGGTGCAACCGCGGTAGGAAGCAGCCGCAGATTCAGAGAGCCTGTTTGGCCGCGGTCCTGGCGTAACCGCGGTGCGACCGTGGCAGGACGCGTAAACTTCAAGGATTAAAGTGCAAAACATGGGATTTTAAGCCCCAAAACCCTATATAAACTTAAGGAATTTGCCCAAGAGAGGAAAATGATCAGTTTTGAAAGTGGAAAACATCAAAAGCAAGGGCAAGAGGCAAGGAGGAGCATTGGGTATCAATCTTTATTCTCCTCTTTTGTCTTTTATCATTGACTATGAATTCTTTTGTAGTTTTTATCATTGTTATGAGTAGCTAAATCTTTTAATCTAAGGTATTGGTATAACCCGTTGGAGATGAACTGGTTGGCATGTTAATATAATTTTGAGTTGGTTATTAATCTTTATTTGTTCAACTACGTTTTGATTGTAGTTTGTTGAAGGACCCTCAACTAGCTGTTCCTATTTATTATGTATCTGCTTGAGAAAGAGTGCATATTTAGGTAGTTGTTGAACAACACCACTCCCGGAGTATAGACGAGAGTCATAACCGAGGGTTTAGAGGTTGGGTTAGAGATAATATATCTCGGGTGCAATCTAAAGTGAACCGTAACGTAAATCTAGCTAGCGTAGCTCGAGAGCGTGCGTCTAGTGAATTGTCATAAATGCTCGAGAAAGATTTACGATAACTGGAGAGTTCATGATTGATAGATACAACCAAATCAAAGCTATAGGAACGTACAACTAGGGAAAGAACCAACGGGGGAAACCATTACCTTAGACTTTTATTCCAATTGTTTACAACTGCTTGTTAGTTACTCCTAGTTTTATAGATTCTTTTAGCTGTAGTAGTAATCACAACACCATTTGTTATTCATAAAGTTTGAGGAGGTTGACTAATAAGAATTTAGTACTTTACAAGCTTCTTTTGATACGTTAAGTCCCTGTGGGATTCGACTCTGGGCATAATACCCCAGATTATATTTGCAACGCCCGCTTAGTCTTTTCTTAGACACAGTTGAGCGTGATCAATAACTAATCTCAACATAACTTTATCCCAACATAATTTATATCAATATAGCTTATCCCGACATAAACCATATTCAAACCAAACCACCCCTAATTGTATCTTTTTCATCGTTGATTGAGCCGCCTTTCAAAGCTGGTTTAAGAAGGTTTCTCACCCATTGTGCAAACGATTCTTACAAAAATAATATAAAAAATTCTTAAAGATATTATTATTTTATTTTATTTAGGACTGTATAGGCCGGCGATATCAAACTTCTCGTATCAAGTCATTTCCTCAAAAGAAGTACAAAGGTCATGAAAGGATTGGAATACTCTTGCAACCAATATAGCTAGGGATAGTTTTTCTTTTAGTTAGCTAAGTAGGATCATGGTTGATCAATTTTCAATTTTTGCACCTTTTCCCGTATTTTTTTATTTTACAACTAATAACATTTTAAAGTAATATTTATGTAATATATTATATTAATTATATTAGGATACATGCGTATCGTGCATGTTTAACCAAAAAATAGAATTTACAGTCAAAAGCTATATTTAAAAAAAATCAGGTTACTGATAACCAAATAATACTCTACTTCCTCAACAATCTGTTTGAAAACAAAAGAAATAAAGTAACAATGTAAATTAAAAAAATAAATAAGTGATGAAGTGACAGTCGTTCCCTCAAATTAAGTAGAAGGCCTTGGTAAAGCAATAAATTGTAAGTATATTTCAGTAGTGCTTAGAACTTGTCCTTACAAGCGAGATTCTCTATTCTTATATAGGAGTGCCTAATCATAACGTTTTTCCCTATTTATAACGAATTCATTATGCGTATTAATGGTATTAATTGCTCGTTATAGTTGATGACCATAACCGACACATTTGTAGCTATAAATGCCTTATAACGATTTTGATTGCCTTTCCTTATTTATTGTTGGTTCACGAATCTTCCCTCCTTTTTGGCCTTGATTCATTCCGTTCGCGCCTCTTCTTTAACAGTTGTTTAGGCTCGGTCATCTGTTCTTTACTATCTTGTGGGTGTTTGATCCGTATCTTCCTTGCTTTTTTAATTTCACTAATTGAGTATGCCAACTGTCACTTCACCATTGTTCCACGTGTCATGCTTTGTCAGCTCAGTAAGGTTCCACGTGTGCCATCTTTTTTCCACCAGTAAAAATAGTCCCCCCATTTTATGAATATTCTTCAATTGAATATTCAGGAAGTGGTAAGTATTTATGGCGGGAATTCTTTGCCGCCACTTTTAGAGTATCATTGTGTTTCCTTCAGAATCAATGCGACGTATGTCACATCTATTTAATGCCCGTGCCACGTGGCTTCTGAAGATTGGTTCCACATTTTTAGCGCTTTTTAGGGTTTTACTACGTCTACGTCAATCACGGTTTGATTATGACGCTTCATAATGACCAACTTTTAATGATGATCGTGTAAATACTTTCATTCTTCTTTGATTTCTTGAAATATTTCTTCTACGGTATTTTCTATATTACTCTTCTTCATATTTCTGCATCAACTCTTTGTTAATTTTCGGATAATCATGTATTCTTCTACACCAGACCCTCCTAAGGTTGTGATTGTTGATGAACTCGCTCTTTCTACTATCTATTCTAGATGTAGGGGAGGAGGTAGACTTTGTAGTTTAGGCTTGTTGTCTAATCACGGTCCCTTTTCCCATGGCAATATTAACCTAGGGCTCCTTTAACCCCCAGATCTTCTTCTAGGAATAGAGACTTAAGTTAACCAGTGTGCGAACCCACAGTTGCAGAGATTGTTCCTCAGGAATTTTCTTTTACAACTGATCACAAATCCATGAGAAATCAAGTTTCATCTATAGCCTCCTTTAATCGTGCTGACCTTTATCCGACCTTGATTACTACTGGTCTTATTTCTCTAGTTCGAAGAGAATAATTAAAACCACATTTCCCTGTCTTAGTTCCTGGTTCCAACCAGAGAATTACTTCATCCCAAACTAGTTATTCCTTTGTTTACACTTACCCTTTTACTTTAGGGTTCAAACCACCTATTTGCCCAGTAATCATTGAATTTTGTCATTATCAATGTGTGCCTTGGACAAATTGGCCTCATTGTTTGGAGGGCCGTTGCATGTCTTCGTTATTTATAAAATCTAGCATCTATGCCTTTCACTTTCCGACACTTACTTCATCTTTACTCTCCTAAACTATTTCATGAATGGGTTTCTTCTCTCGTGGCTAGAAGTAACAGAGTACTGGTTAGACCTGAAGATGACAGGAACCATGGCTGGTATGCTCGTTTTATTGTTGTTCCCACTAGTTCTCTAGTAGGTGAAGAAAACATGCCTTTTCCCGTAAAATAGAATTTTGCACGTAAGTTTTCCTCTTTTTTATTTTTTTATAAAGAAATAAAAAAGAACCTCATGTGATCATGTGCCTACTTTTTCAGCAACCATGGAAGTTTTTGAGAAAATTCCCAACTTCCGTGCTTGGGTAGATAAACTGCTAACTGCTGTCCCTTTGAAGAAAAGATCTTGGAAATACATTCCACATATTTGATTGAAAAGTGAAGACGCATGGTACTTCTTTCGCTTACTATCTTTCCTCTTCTCTTCCTTTTTGGTTCAAGAGTTTCTTACTTTGCCCTTTTTCTTTGCTAGGATTTCCTATTCGCGACATTAGTCCCGCATCTGTTCCATCCACAAGGCTTTTCGTGACTCTTGCTAAAGAAAGAATTTTAGGTTCATCTTCTTCCAAAATGAAGATTGATGGATCTCGTGGCACTGATGGTGAAGAAGACATTGAAGAAGGATCTTTGGTGCGAAGTCCACGTGTCAGGGGACGCCTAGTTTTCGATGATGAAACCACTCCTTCTCACGCCCCTTTACCAAGTTCAATTCCCTTTGAGTCTCACGGATGAGCCAGTGATTACTCCTTTAGTGATTTCTGATGAAAAAGCTAATGATCCTCCCTAAGATTCTGTTGAAAGATTGTTTGCTCGTGGTTTCGAAGGTGATGAAGCTTTTGGGCCTATTTCTAAAAAACTGCCCCTTGCCTCCCTTCCAATATCAGTCCCCGATAATCCACATGTGTCCTTACCTGATGCTACTTCTGACGCTGCCCTCGTAGCTGCTTCTACTCCGTCTACCATCCCCGTGACTACTTTCCATGCAGAAGATGAACCTTCCAGTAGCAAGAGGGTGATGAAAAGAGTTGTTGTTGAGGTTCCTGAAGGTGGGAACTTTTTGAGAAAATCTGGTCAAGCCGATGTATGGTTGAAACCTCTGCTTGGTCCCGCGGAGAAATCGAAGTTGGAAAGTCATAGCTCGTTGACCTTGATGAATGATATTGTTCATTCTTCCTTGAAGGTACAAGCTTAATTATATTTCCTTTCTCTTATTTTGTTTACTCAAAACTCTTTCTCTTTTTTTCCAGATCAACTTAATTGGTACGGAGCTCATGAAAAGAGTCGTTCTTGCGAACCAGCAAGTTATAGACTACCGCACCGAGGCTGATAATTGAAAAGGACAATCTGAATGTCTTCAATTGGAAAAAGAAGTTTTAGCATAGGAGAAGAATGCTTTAGAACAACAAATGAGAATGATTGCCGCTGAATTAGCGATGAAAAAAGCTTCTTCTAGTCAGGTTGGTGAGGATAAGGATATTCTTGAATCCTCCTTTGTTGAACAACTTTCTAAGGCAACTGAAAAAATAAGGAGTTTGAAGGAACTTCTTAATCAAAAGGAGGTTTATGCGGGAGAGCTTGTTCAAACACTTACTCAAACTCAGAAAGATCTCAGCACCTCTACAGATAAGATTCAATTTTTGGAAAGTTTACTTGCTCCTTTGAAGACAACTTATGATGCCTCTAAAGCAGAGAAAGAAGTGCTGAGAGCCGAGATTGACCTGTCGGAGAAGGATTATGAGATTCTCGAGGATAATCTAACATTAGATGTGACTTAGGCTTTCCTGAACACTCGCCTCGAGACTCTAGTTGAGGCCAACCATGAGGGTTTTGACCTTAATGCTGAAATCGCCAAGGCTAAAGAAGCAATTGATAAAACTCAGCTACGTCAAAGCTCTTCCTCACCTGAAGTCGAAGATCTTGGAGGTGATGGAAATAGACTCGTTCTCAATGGGGCTGATGTTCAAGCCTCATCTTCTCAAATTAATCCCTCTTCTTCCGTTGATGATATTCCCGTGGATGATGCCCCCATAGATTATGCTCCTTAGTTTTTTCCTGCATTTATTTTATTACTTTGTTCACAACTTTTTGGTAGGTTGTTTTAGAGAAAGTTTTTGGGAAAGTTGTTTTTTTGTTACCTCTATCTTCTTTATGGATTTTAATGATAATCTAATACCTTTGTTTTCCCAAGGTTTAATATCTGTTTCGGTTGCTTTTACCATTTATTTTCCTCTTTGATATTTGAGCCTTTTCTTTGCATTTAAAAATGCTTAAACGGTCCGTGACTTTAATAAAACATAGATTTTTATAAACGAGAGCCCTTTTTGTTAACGGCAATGATGAAGATGACGCCACATCTTCATATTGGTGTAAATATATGAAAGACGAAGCAGACATGAAAAAAAAATAATTTGAGGAAATTTTATGCTTTGAACTTCCAAAATTTCATACATCATTTTATTTTTTGCATACAACACTTGTACATCCTTTATATTTATGCATACGATACTTTCATAACTGCTTTCTTTGTAACAGATTTTTGAAATACAAAATGGGGTCAATTATCCTATGACTAATTTTTAGCCTTAATCTAAAACTCGTAACTCGTGTCCGTTTTGCAAGTTTATGTCTTTCCAAGTTTTTTCAAGGTTTTTGATTCAGGCTTCTATATGCATATTTCCCCCCCTCCCCCCAGTGTTGGAGCTTTAAAGTATGAAATCTCGAACACTGGATTACTCCTTGCTTGTGGTCCTTTTCCTGAAAAGGAAAATACAAACGGGACTCAGAGATATATATTTAGATGATGACTGAATAACCCCTTTTTTCATCAGAAAGGTTGTAACTTAGACCGGAAATTATTTAGTATTCCGCGTGTCTTTCGGGTCTAATATCATCATTTGGTATGGGCTAGCTTTTTGCCTATCATAAAAAATTATTAGTATAATTCAAAAGAGCAAAATAAGTTCCATCCATGGTTTCCAACTCATATGCTCCTTTTCCAGCGATACCTCAAACCCTATAAGGGCCTTCCCAATTTGGACTCAAGTTTCCTGCATTAGCTGCTTTTGTTGACTGAAACACCTTTTTGAGGACGAAGTCCCCAATCTTGAATTATCTCAGATTAGCTTTCCTATTATAATATCGCTCAATCATTTGTTTCTGAGCCGCCATCCTTATTAATGTCGCTTCTCTCCTTTCCTCTAGTAAATCCAAATTCATTCACATCCCTTCTTCATTTAAATCCTCAGTTGCATGTGTATACCTCGTACTTGGTTCACCAATCTCAACTGGGATTAAGGCTTCAACTCCATAGATAAGTGAAAATGGAGTCTCTCATATGCTTGTTTTTGATGTCGTTCGATGAGCCCATAAAACTCTTGGTAACACTTCGGGCCATTTGTCTTTTGACTCTTCTAATATCTTCTTTAAGTTATTAATAATAACTTTGTTTGTTAACTCAGCATGCCCATTGGCTACAGGATGGTAAGGTGCGGACGTTATCCGTTTAATCTGCCAACTCTGAAAAAACCCTGTGATTTTCGTGCCTATAAACTGTGGGCCACTATCGCACACGATTTCTTTTGGAACTCGGAACTGTCAAATAATGTGTCGCCAAATAAAGTCTGTGACTTCTTTTTCTCGCACCTGTTTAAAAGCTTCCGCTTCTACCCATTTTGAAAAATAATCTTTCAAAACTAATAAAAATTGTACCTTTCCTTTAATTTGAGGTAAGGGACCCACGATATCCATGTCCCACTTCATGAAAGGCCACGAAAAAATAACTGAATGTAACAACTCCGTTGGGTGATGCATGTTGTGGCCGACACTTATCATATTTAGCTACAAAACTTTCCGCATCTTCTTCCACTTTTGGCCAATAATACCCTGCTCTTATTAGAGTTTTCACCAATGATCTTCCTTCAGCGTGATTGCCACAATGCCCCTCATGTACTTCTCTCATCACATATTCCATTTGCGAAGGTTTGAGACATCGTGCTAAAGGTCCTCCGAACATCTTTCGGTATAGATTTCCACGACTCAAACAATACCGGGCAACTTTTCTGCGAAGTAACTGAGACTTTTTCTTGTCTTCAGGTAAAATTTCATACTGCAAAAAGTTAACAAATTCGTTCCTCCAATCCCAAGTCAAATTGATAAAATTTACGTAATTTTATCTTGGTTGAGAGCCGAATGAAACAAATGTATTACTATAGCATTTTTTGCTTTTGTTATTTCGGCAACAGACACGAGATTAGCTAACACATCCGCTTTTGCATATTCCTCCTTGGGTATTTGTCACGCCCCGAAATCCCACCTTCGGGCCATGACTGCGTCTACATTGAACCCGCTAGACAAGCCAACATTTGAAGTAATTAAAACTCATTAACAACAAATAAGAACAAGATAACTAAAATACAACATAACATTTTCGAAATGAAACCCGTAAACAAATCCCAGAACTGGTGTCACATACTCACGGACTATCTAAGAAGTTACTACAACCAAAGGTATGAAATAAATACATAAGACTGTCTTTGAAATACAAAATAAGACAAAGCTGAAAGTGGAAAGTAGAAGGTGACGTCAAGGCCCACGAACGTCTGCAGGTCT
>ML286472.1:0-40357 GCA_005239495.1 Nicotiana undulata | reverse complement strand
ACCCCACGAGTTAAAATATATGATTTGTTTCAAGATCCGACCCCAAATTGAGGTTGGATCACCCAATTTTTCCAAAATCCTAACACTACCCAAAAACCCAATTTCTCACTTTAATTTCATGTATGGAAAATGGAAGAAGACGATGTAGAAAATACTTACCCACGAGGCTATGGAGGAAGAATTGGCTTGGAGGTCCTCAATGGAGGTTGGGGAAGAAGGAGGAGGCTGAAAATAATGAAATCCCGTGTAGAGTGTTCTGTTTTTGGACTTTCTAAATAACTGGGCGAAAATGTACATCGCGATCGCGGAAATAGGATTGCAATTGCGGAGAGTCTGGTTCACACGCACTGCGATCGCGGCTGAAAGAATGCGATCACGAAGAAGGACCTGAAATTCCCCTACACTGCGATCGCGAAGACATGAATGCGATCGCGTAGCCCAAAGACCCCGCCCTCTGCGATCGCGAACAAGACCTTGCGATCGCGAAGGGTACCTAGCCAGCCCCCCACCCAGACTACCCTCACTCTATGCGATCGCAGGAGAGAGAGATGTGATCGCGGGAGGCATCTGGGCATAAGTCTGCGATCGCGGAAGCAATCATGCGATCGCAGAGAACAACAGTTGGGTCCCTCAGGATAAGCCTATGTGATCGCAGATTCAAGGGTGCGATCGCAGAGAAGAAAACACTAGACACCAGATCTGACTTCAAGACACCAGATTTTTTGACTCTTTAACAGCCCGTTAGCTACCCGAAACTCACCCGAGCCCTCGGGTCTCAAAACCAAAAACACTCACAACTCCCAAAATATCCTACGGACTTATTCAAGCTTTTAAATCACCAAAATATCATCAACAACAAGGAATCAAACCTTAAAACTCATAGAATTTTCTCAAAACTTCATAAAACTTACCTTATCCGATTTCAATCTGAATCACGTCATTTCAAGTCCGTTTTACACCAAATTTCACAGATAAGTCACATAACATATAATAAACCTGTTTCGGGCTTCGAAACCATAATACGGGCCCGGTAACACGGTTTTCACATAATAATTCATTTTCAAAATCCTTTATTATTTTCAGAAAACAATTTTCTTTAAAAATTCATTTCTCGGGCTTGGGACCTTGGAATTCGCTTCCGGGCATACGCCCAAGTCCCATATTTTCCTACGGACCCTCCGTGACCGTCACATCACGGGTCCGGGTCCGTTTACCAAAAATGTTGACCAAAGTCAACTTTATTCAATTATTCAATTCAAAGTTCCATTTTTATCAAATTTTCACATAGAAGCTTTTCGGCTACATGCCCTGGCTGCGCACGCATACCGATGTGAGATTAACATAGGCTTTCGGGGCCTCAAAACACAGATTTAGCTAGAATTACTTAGGATGACCTTTTGGATCATCACATCAACACTATATAATTGTTATTCCTTTAGAAATTTGGATTTACTTCTTTGTGCTTTTTTTGTGAGGCATACAACTACCTTGGTTTTTAGCATAATTAAATAGTTATTCTTTGTCATATGGATTTTGTGACTGGTTATATTTACATCTCCTAATGTGCGTTTTCTTCTAATTAGTCGAAATAGGGCGCGCAACTTTTTTTATCCAATGTTGTTGTCCAAGTAAAAATAGTATGACATGATTATCAATATTATAATTTTATCCTTTAGGGGTAATATTTTTTTAACTAATTTAACTTAGAAATGGTATAAAAGTCCATCAATATTTTGGGGATATTTTAGTCATTCAATATTTAGCGTTTTAACATTCGTGCTTTTATAATAATATAGATTATTATTATTATTATTATTATTATTATTATTATCATTATTATTATTATTATTATCATCATCATCTTCATCATCGTCGTCGTCGTCGTCATCATCATCATCATGTGTTTAGAAGCCCAAGAAAATATTACAATATAATAAGAGATTTCCTACCTAATTCCAAAATCCTATCCGGAATGACAAAGTACCTTTCGGCCAACTAATTGGAAGATTGGCCTATTTGATTTAATTTTTAAAATAAACTCCACTAGTAATCGAAATCTGGCCGCCTAGCCCAAATCCTATGCCAAAATTAGGTTTGTCCTTTTTCTTACTCTCTCATTCCCTCTCAAGTGACAACGCTTACCCCCCTTCTCTCTCTCTCTCCTCCATTTTTATACAAGTTTCAGCCTTCTCAGTGATGATAAAGTTTGACCACAATATTTTTGTGCAACTTCTTTATCTATCACCATTTCATACGCTCTAATCTATGGCAAAATCGATCAAATAAGTCTAGTGACACAAAGAGCCAAGAACACCTCTCAGAATATTTGATTTTCTGCATATTTCAGAGATTCAATTCTCTTTTCAAAAGGCTATTTCGGCTGTTTGACATTTCGATTCCCTTTCAAAATTTCAACCTAGAAACCTTGGTTTTCTCCCTATAAATACTCTTCTTTGGGATATATGAGGGGGAGGTTACAGCTGCCTACACTAGACACATGAATCATCAAAACACTACTACTCTATCATGCTCACTACTGTTATAGTCTCCCAAACTTGCTAGAGTCTCTTAGAAACAAAACCTTTTGTTTTCTATCTCGGTGAACTTTGGTCGTGTTGACCCAAGTCACTGCATGGTTTTGAAGATTGAAAAATGCCTACCAAGTTGAACCAGGTCCATCAGGCTATCATAGTGAAACAGACTCATTAGCATGTGAAGAGTCCATGCGTAGGAGATAACATATTATGTGAATTATCTGGGAACTAAGAGGTTGTCTCCTAAAGCGAAAAGATTGCAAATTGATAAGAGGTTAGAGTTCGAATTCAGCAAGGATAATAACAAAGGAAGGAAGTTGAGTTTAATACAAACTCTTCCACCAAGGAAGAGTTGCATCAGAATTAAACAAGAACATCTCAACTAATGGCGCTATATAATGTTGAAGTATTCCTACTGAAGAGGTTCACACAAAGGCATAAGTGAAACAAGAATTGAAAGCAAAATTCCCAGAGACATTTTGCAAGCAAAATCCTTGTGCGACATAAAGGCTACTGACCAGCTAGAAGAACCAGTTTTATCTGTTTGTTTATTGAGTCTAGTTGGTTGTAGTAGGTGATTTAATATTGTATCTTTTCAGCTTTCTTAGAAGCAATTGTAATAGGAACACACTATTCAAGTTAGAGTTAACTTGAAGCTTGTCGCAATTAGCTAGAGGCTAGGTTGCTACAAAGGGATTAGAGTTAGTCCTAGGTTTACAAAAGAGTTTATTTTGTAAATGTTGTTTGGTTCAGAGTTGTAGTGAAGAGTTTGTGAAAATCCTACTGAGGAGTAGGTCGTGGTTTTTTCACCTTTTGAGCCAGGTGTTTTCCACGTAAAAATCTCTGTGTTTTTACTTTACTGCATTTATTATTCCGCAACAGTAGAAGTTGGAACACCAAGAAGAACCAGGTTCTTCTACTAAGACAGCACTCGAAAAATTAGACACCACACAAATCACCCCCCTCTTGTGTGGTATTGAAGTATAAAACATCAATTGGTATCAGAGCAGGTTATCCTTGAAAAGGCTAACACCTTGGAAAAGATCAAAATGAGTGCACCACCTGGAAACTGGGAGGGTCAATCAACTGCAAGGCCACCACTCTTCAATGGCCAGTATTACTCCTGGTGGAAGAACAGGATGAAGGACCACCTGATCGGAGAAGACTATGAACTCTGGGACATAGTCACTGATGGACTCTAGCTACCATGAAGAAGACTGCTGAAGGTGTAGATGTACCAAAGACTAGAGCTGACTGCACTGCTGAGGATCTGAAGAAATGGGAGAAGAATGCAAAGGCCAAAAAGTGGCTAGTGTGTGGACTAGGTCCAGATGAGTATAGCAGAATCCAAAGCTGCACCACTGCCAAAGAAATCTGGGATACCTTGCAAGTAGCCCATGAAGGAACACCTCAGGTAAAAAGATCAAGAGGTACTCTACTATACTCTCAGTATGAAAACTTTACTATGAAAGAAGGTGAGACAATCCAAGATATGTACACAAGGTTCAAAACCTTGACAAATGAACTTAAGTCCCTTGGTAGAGTAATTCTTGAAGAAGATAGGGTAGAAAAAATCCTGACAAGGGTTTTGCCAATTTCCTGGGAAAGCAAGATCACTGCTATCCAGGAATCCAAAAATATGGCAGCCCTCAGATTGGTTGAGCTAATTGAAAACCTTACTGCCTATGAACTCAGAAGGCAGACAATAAAGATGGATGGTCCAAAGAAGGAGAGGAGTCTAGCACTGAGGATCACTGAGGGAGCAGATCTTGAGGAAGATGAGATGGCCATGATTACCAAAGAATTCAGAAACTTTCTCATGAGGAAGAAAGGCATCTCTAGAGGAGGAAATTACAACAAAGCTAAAGCTCCAGAAAGGCCAACCAACGAGGGATGCTACAAGTGTGGAAAAACTGACCACCTTATCAAGAACTGTCCTCAGTGGGAATTGGAATGGAAAAAGGAGAGATATGAAAGAAGGAACAGGAAGAAGGAACTGGTCCAACCCAAGAAAACCACAACAAAAGCTATGGTTGCTGCTTGGGGGGAAAGTTCAGATGAAGAATCAGAAGATGGTGAGACTGAAGATCAAGCGCTCATGGAAATTGGAGAATCTGATGAGGAATCACATGAAGAACCAGAGGTAAGTATCTCCCATCTTAAAAATAAAATAAAGTTCCTATCTAAAGAAAAACTCTCCGAGTTGCTACTTGATTTCATGGATGATTCTAAAGAAACAACCAAAGAGAAGGATCAACTCTCTAAAGAATGTGCAATGCTAAAAGCAAAATGCATGAACATGGAAATCAGAGCAAGTGAATCTGAAAAGAAAAACACTGTCTTGTTGAACCAGGTTCATCCACTTGAAACTGAGATTCTAGAGCTAAAATCTGAAAACTTAAAACTGAAGCTAGGATCCAGCAAAAAGGTTGTTGATCAATCTCACATCATGTTAGAAGAAAATATGGGAAAACTAAAAGATAAGATGTATGCCAAGGATTAAAAGATAAGAACACTTAAAGAAGAACTTGGCAAAGTCAAACATGAATTAGATCGAACTTGTAAATGGAATAAATCCTCTGATGCCTTGACATGGCTTCAAGAGAATCACAGTAGCAACTAGAGAGGGCTTAGATGTGGGAGTCAATTGCCCAAGTGGGATCCCAAAAGCAAGTATATCACTCTTCCTAAAAATAAAATCTGCACCCACTGTGGTAAGACTGGCCACTTCAATATTGAGTGTACTGCAAGAGAGCAGGCCAGTCGAAAAAATGAGAGGTTTGTTAAAAAGATAAATTGGCTACCAAATTGGGCCAGAAAAAAATTAATTCATCCATTCTCTCATAGAAAAGGACCCAAACTATTTTGGGTTCTTAAAACTAACCCTTGATTTCCTTTTGTAGGTACAAGTGAGAGGAAGCAGTCAAATTTGGTTTTTGGATAGAGGTTGCTCAAAGTATATGAAGGGGAACAAGGAACAATTCCTTTCACTTGAAAACCTCAAAGGAGGAAATGTCTCCTTTGGAAATGGAAAGAAAGGTAAAATTATAGGGGTTGGCAAAGTAGGTAAGGATGACACACGTTCCATCGAACATGTGTACTTGATAGACGGCTTGAAATATAGCCTGGTTAGTGTGTCACAATTGTGTGACAGAGGTAACCTGGTTGCTTTCACTTCCACAAAATGTTTTGTGATTAACTTGCTTACTGACAAGATTGTTTTGCAGGGAAAGAGAATGAATAATATCTATGTCATAGACTTGTCCACACTGTCTGAAAATGAACTCACTTGCTTGAGTGTTTTGGACAGTGATCCCCTCCTTTGGCACAAACGACTTGGCCACGCAAGTCTAAATCAACTTAACAAATTAGTCTCTAAGGACTTATCGGTGGGACTCCCTAACATTAATTTCAAGGAAGACAACGTTTGTGAGGCATGTTCAAGGGGGAATCAGGTAAGATCCTCATTCAAAAGTAATAAAATGATCAGTACCACCAGGGCGTTGGAACTGGTTCATCTGGACCTGTGTGGTCCAATGAGAACTCTGAGCAGAGGTGGTAAGAAATATGTGATGGTGCTAGTTGATGATTATTCAAGGTTCACTTGGACCTTATTTCTAACATCTAAGGATGAAGCATTTGATATGTTCACCTCGTTTGTTAAGAAAACTCAAAATCAGTTCGGACATCAACTAGCATCAATAAGATCTGACCATGGTACTGAATTTGAGAATGCAAAGTTTGCTGAGTTCTGTGATGAACATGGTATCAATCACAATTTTTCTGCCCCTAGAACCCCACAGCAAAATGGGGTTGTGGAAAGAAAAAATAGAATTCCTGAAGACATGGCAAGAATCATGCTTCTTTCTAGCAAACTACCACATGACTTCTAGGCAGAAGCAATAANTATGAATTACTTAAAGGGAGAAAGCCCAACATATCCCATCTTAGGGCTTTCGGATGCAAATGCTTTGTGCACAATAATGACAAAGATTCCCTAGGTAAATTTGATCCCAGAAGTGATGAGGGAGTATTCTTGGGATATTCATCACATAGAAAAGCCTATAAAGTTTATAATAAAAGAACTATGTGTGTAGAAGAGAGTGTGCATGTTGTCTTTGATGAAACTAACACTCTTTCTGGTGAGAAGCAGTGACACATTGAAGCAGCCATGGGAGATGGAACAGGTGATGGACCAGGTCCAACTACCCCAAGCAACATGACAGGGGGAACTCAACATGTGAACCCTGGCCCCGATCCTGTTCCACAACAACAAGGCACCATAGAATTATCAAGAAGTGAATAAATGGTGCTCAAACCACACAGATATCAAAGTTCTCACCCTCTTGAGAACATCATAACATATTTGTCATCCGAAATCAAAACAAGATCCTCCTTTAAAACTCTGTGTGCGTTTGATGCCTTTCTATCCTTAATCGAACCAAAGAACATTGGTTAAGCCCTACAAGATGCTGATTGGGTAAATGCCACGCAAGAAGAGCTGAATCAGTTTGAAAGAAGTCAAGTATAGCACTTGGTACCCAGGCCACTGATAGATCAGTGATTGGCACAAAGTGGGTCTTAAGGAACAATCTCGATGAGGATGGAACTGTTACAAGAAACAAGGCTAGACTGGTTGTTCAAGGGTATAGTCAAGAAGAGGGAATTACTATGATGAGACCTTTGCCCCTGTGGCAAGACTGGAGGCAATCAGACTTCTTATAGCATTTGCTGCACATATGGAATTCACTCTCCATTACATGGATGTTAAGAGTGCCTTTCTCAATGGCTATCTGAAGGAAGATGTATTAGTCAAACAGCCTCCAGGTTTTGAAAGCAAGGAGTCACCAGACGTATACAAACTTGACAAGGCTCTCTATGGTCTCAAACAAGCACCTAGAGCATGGTATGAGCGGCTATCAAAATTCCTGTTAGAACATGGGTACAAACGAGGCAAAATTGACAGCACCTTGTTCTTAAAGGAAAAGGGTAAAGAATTACTGGTTGTGCAAATATATGTGGATAATATTATATTTGGGGAAACTACTGAAAAACTGAGTAAGGAATTTGCTACACTTTTGGGGAGCGAGTTTGAGATGAGCATGATGGGTGAGCTAAACTTCTTCTTAGGCTTGCAAATCAAGCAAAACCCCAATGGAACAATGATCCATCAACAAAAGTAGGTGAAAGAACTACTCAAGAAGTTTAAAACCGAGGACTCAAAGGAAATAGACACCCCCATAGCCACATCTACAAAATTGGATGTGGATGAACCTGGTTCATCCGTTGATCAGAAGTTATACAGAGGGATGATTGGGTCTCTATTATATCTCACTGCCAGTAGACCTGATATTATGTTCAGTGTAGGACCGTGTGCTAGGTTTCAGGCAAATCCAAAGGAATCCCACCTATCTGCAGTGAAGAGAATTTTGAGATATTTGAAAGGCACCATTGATTTGTGCCTTTGGTACCCTAAAGGTAGTAATTTCAACCTTGTAAGATATGTTGATGCTAATTATGCAGGTTTTCTGGTTGACAGTAAAAGTAGTTCATGCATGGATCACTTTCTGGGCTTCTGCCTTGTGTCTTGGGCCACCAAGAAACAAAATTCAGTAGCTCTATCTACTGTTGAGGCTGAATATGTGGCTGCGGCCTCATGTTGTGCTCAGTTGCTGTGGATTAAGCAATAACTCATGGACTTTGGTATAGATGTGGGATGCATCCCTATTTTCTGTGATAACACTAGTGCAATTAGTATGACCAAGAACCCGGTTCATCATAAGAGAACTAAGCACATAGATGTTAGACACCACTTCCTTAGGGATAACTATGAAAAGGGAATGATCTCAATTGAATTTTGTGCTACTGACAAGCAAATTGCAGATATCTTCACTAAAGCACTGAGTAGGGAACATTTTGAGAGAAACATGCTTGAATTAGGGATGATTAAGATTACCTAATTGGAAAAAAAATGAAAACAATTTTGAAAAAAAAAATTGGCTAGAAACATCAACATAGGTACTTAACCAGACTAATCATTGCTCAGTATCATGTCTTTATTGCCATACTCTCTTGCCATGTTTTAATATGATTCCCTGGGTACTAATGATGTTTCTCTATCTTTGTAAATTGAGGCAAATTAAAGATTTTAACAAGATGAACCTGGTTCATCTATGCTGGTTCATCTAACTGACAAGGTACGCACTCATCTCCATACACTTATTAAATTAAATTACAGTCATATATGAGCAGGAATCTATCTATATTTGGTTCAATTCAAATTCCAAGTAATTATCCAAATTGAACCAGTTTCAAGGAGTCCTATCAAATTAAAATTAGCCAAAATTTAGGGGTTTGTAACCGTCGAATCAATGTCAGTCCTGCATCGATTAAACTACCACTTGAGTAAATATTCTGCGGTTGTAAAATTCTTAGCCACATCTTATAAAAGGGTCATCATTACTCCCCTCTTCATAACTAAACTGTCGAACCAAGTTCATCTCAAACCAAAACTGATCAACCTTTTGTCTTTTCTAAAACGTTCATAACAATGTCGTCACCACCTCCTGCTTCTTCATCTTCTTCATCACCAAATCGTGATTACGATGGAGGACTTTATGATTCTGATTCTAATTCTCCATCCAGAGATATCTTTAACCCCTGAAAACCCTCCAGTTCTTGAACCCACACCTAACCCTACCCCAGCCCCCAGGGCTCGTCGTGTGAAAGTTCTTGCCAGAAAATTTGTTGCTTCTAGCTCTCGTGCAAGATTCATGGAAGAAATTCTACAGGCTGAAAAGGATAATGATTCTGAATCATCAAGTGAATCTTTCAAATCAGCCAATGAGGATGAAGCACCTGGTTCATCCAGTTCGGAGCAAGGAAATCTTGAGGTTGTTTCTGAACTTGCTACTACTGAGAACAGGTTTTTGTTGGTTGGGTCAGTTGTTGATATTGAAGTGCCGAATAGGCGTAGAAAATTGGGAAAAGAAAATATTCTTGAGAGTGAGGGAGACGGAGGTTCTGTAAGGGGATCTAGGGAGGACGGAACCCCTTTGGCTATTTGTGGTCCCGTTCCTGAGCATGTTGGAGAAGATGTCACAGATTTAGGGGGAAATGTTGCTGAGGAAGCAGCAGCGGGGTTGGAGAGCTTGAGACAGGGTATAGATGAACCTGGTTCATCTTTAGAGGAAACACTAGCTGAGATGTTGCAGAGTTTGGGAGACTCCTACAATCCCAAAAAGAGAAGAACTCTCAAGTCTAGAAAAGCTAAAACACATGTTTCTTCCAAGAAACGAAAAGCTCCAGTGTCTGCTGATGCTCCTGCCCCAAAAGTGCAAGCTACTAGGAGTGTTGTTCAACGACAAGAAGAAGAATTAGAAAAGGCTCTGAGAGAGAGCAAGAAAAAGAAAGCTGCAAAGGGAAATGCCAAAGTAGGAGAGCCTGTTAAGGTTGTTGATGTGGATGATGAATCGTTGGACCTGGTCCAACATGAGGAGTAGCTTGCTCCAGTTGTGGTTGAGACACCCAAGCCCAAGAAGGCTAAGGCTTCTTCAAAGAAGTCAGTTGCTGTGTCTGCCACACCCTCAAGTACTGTTAAAAGGTCTAGGTCAAAGGCAAAGAAAGTGACGGTTTTTGAAGAAAAAGATAAAGAGTGGAGTGGAGGAGATGAGAAGGACGTTGATGAGGAGACTGGTAGAGTCACAATGTTCAGAAAGAGGACAATTATGAAGGGAAAGTTATTGAAAGATCTCGAGGAACTTGGGATGCGATACCTACTAGACACACTGGATGTGCAGGGGTGGAAGGACATGGTCCTTCGCATGGAAGGAAGGCTAGCAAGGAACGAACTGGTGGAGTTCATGGGTAATGCAGTCGTGAAGGATGGCAGGGTTACTTCCACAGTCAAGGGCATTCAGATCACTTTTGATGCAAGGGAACTGGGAGTGATTCTGAACATACATGCTGAAGGCTACGATGATTACACTAGGAAAAAATGGCCTAGTCTTGATGGAATGGCCTCAGTTCTCAACATCACCAGATTCTTTTGTGAGAATGAGGAGGAAGCTGAGCCCAGGACGGTGTTCAAGAGTGAAATGAGGCTCCAACACAAGTTATTCTTTGAATTTGCTATCAAGTTCCTGCTGCCCCGACAAGAAAGAAGGCACATCGCCAATTACATGGACCTCACCTTGATGGAGTGTTTGTATAGGGGAAAGCAGATCAACTGGCCAGCTTTCATCATTCAACTCTTGGACAGAGTTGTAAATGGAACCAAAGTACATGCTATTCCTTATGGCTTTATTCTGACAACTGTACTTGTTCACTTTGAGGTTCCTGTGAAGAAAGCTGAGATGGCTAATGCTAAGGATTATTTTGGGAAGAACACTTTGCTGACTTGTGATTATATTGTTAATGTTCCGGAAGATGAACCTGGTTAATCTAGGAAGCAGCCAGTCAATAGCAAAGTAAGGTCATTGGTGCAGGAAGGAGAGATGAAGGATGAAGAGATCCTTAGATTGAAATCTCACCTTCATGAGGTGGAAGCTGAGCGGGATGCTCTCCGAGTTGAACTAGAAAAGGAGAAGGAGAAAAATGAAGGTGTTCTTCACCAAATGATGTCTCTCCTTCAAGCCAAGAACCCAACCTCATCTGCACCTACCCAACCTTAGGATGTCTAGAGCCACCAAAACCCCATCTATGACCCAGTCCGGGATTTTTTATGTTTCTACTTTTACTCTGTTTTGCTCATGGTTATGGTTGTTTTTTGTTTCTAACTGTATGGTGTTTGATTTCCGATCCTATCAATGAATTTTGCTATTTTGTTATTGACTTGTCTCAATTTCTTATTTGGCTTACATTTATTGGTTTCTTGTGATGATTAATCATGTTTTACACCTGCAGTTGCCTCAAATGGCCATGAGTAATTGTTAATAACTCTGGTAAGTTTATCCTTTTGCAACTTATCGATGATGACAAAAGGGGGAAGATAGTGCTTTTTCTCAAATTTTTCAAAGTGATATATATAACAAAATGAACCTGGTTTCTCTATGATAAATGCTTAAAACTATACAAAGCGTTTGAAGATTGTACAGGGTTAAGCATAGGGTTTGTCATCATCAAAAAGGGGGAATTTGTTGACCCAAGTCACTGCATGGTTTTGAAGATTGAAAAATGTCTACCAAGTTGAACCAGGTCCATCAGGCTATCATAGTGAAACAGACTCATTGGCACGTGAAGAGTCCATGCGTAGGAGATAACATGTTATGTGAATTATCTGGGAACTAAGAGGTTGTCTCCTAAAACGAAAAGGTTGCAAATTGATAAGAGGTTAGAGTTCGAATTCAGCAAGGATAATAACAAAGGAAGGAAGTTGAGTTTAGTACAAACTCTTCCACCAAGGAAGAGTTGCATCAGAATTAAACAAGAACATCTCAACTATTGGTGCTATATAATGTTGAAGTATTCCTACTGAAGAGGTTCGCTGTAACTACCCGACCGGTCGTTTTGCGTACTCGGACCCCGTTCACCTAAATAAGACTTCCCGTAGCGGCTTATAGTGATTTATGACTTGCGTGGACGGGTGGTTTGGGATTTAGAAGTGTTTAGAGCTGTATAGGAACACTTAGTTCCTTAAGGTTGGCCTTTTTGGCCAAGTTTGACTTCGGTCAACATTTCGAGCAAACGACCTTGGAATCGAGTTTCGACGGTTTCGGTAGCTTCGTATGATGATTTCGCACTTGTGCGTATATCTGAAATGGGTTTTGGATGACCCGGGAGCATTTCGGCGCCAAATAGCAAAATAGAGTTTCCTTAAGTTCATAATTTGGTTTGGAACGTGTTTTTGTGCTATCGAGGTCCGAATGGAATTCCGAGACCGGGAATAGTTCCATTATATCATTTGTGACTTGCTTGCAAAATTTGGTGGCACGAGTAGCATAGGTCGGTTTGGCGCATTGAAACCGAATTCAAGAACTTGAATTTTCTTAAGTTTGATTCTAGGGGTTTTGAGGTGTGATTTTGGGTTGTAGTATTGTTTTAGGTGTTCCGAAGGCTCGAGCGAGTCCGTAATATGATTTAGGACTTGTTGGTATAATTGCACGGGGCTCAGGTGGGCCCAGGTGCCTCCCGGACACCAAACAGGGCCAAAACCTAGCAGCTTCAGCTATTGGTGCACCAGGTCTGGTGTGATCGCAGGTGCGGTTGCCTAGATCGTAGGTGCGAGACCGCCCCTGCGGTCAAGGCCTCGCAGGTGCGGCCCCAGGGAAGATGGTCCAAATCCGCAGGTGCGGACCTTTCTCCGCAGGAGCGGATCCGCTAGTGCGAAAATCCCTCCGTAGGTGCGATCCCCAGCCTCTTTGCCAACTTCCATAGGTGCGAGACTGCAAGTGCGGTCCTCGAGCCGCATGTGCGAAATCACTGAAGGCAGTGAGCTCATTTAATACAGGACTAAACCATTTTTCACCATTTCTTCTTCACCATAGGCGATTTTGAGAGCTCACAAAAGGGTATTCGGCTCAACTACTAAGAGGTAAGTAATTTCCATTTAAATGTTGGTTTATTACATCAAATCTTAGGTATTTTAACACCCAATTAGTGCAAATCAAAGGGGTTAGAGTGGAAACCTAGGGTTGATGAACTTTAGAGAATTTCACCACTTATCTACCATGAAATCATACAAAAATTATATATTAATGATCCTTAGGTTATGGGTGAGTGTTTTCTTTGAGAATTTCCGGAATCCGAGCATGTGGGCCCGGGGGTGTATTTTGGGATTTCTTCAAGAATGAAGAATTAGCTAACTAGTAAGAGAATTCCATACTTTTGAGGGTATATTAACGTATTTATATAACATTTGACTAGTTTCGAGTCCTTGGGTGACGAGTTGGGAATTTCGGGCGCGTTCTTGACCCGGGAAGTAGGTTCTACGCGAGGTGAGTCTCCTTTCCAACCTTGTAAGAGGGAATTCTCACCATAGGTAAAGGTAAATGTAAATTAATGAATTATCTTTATTTGCGGGGGATACGCATGCGCAAAGTGACGAGAGTCCGTGCGTAGCTACTAATGTTATGTCGGGTAGAATTTAGGATTTCACAAGCATGCCTTTATGTGCCTTACCCGTATCTTTACATGTGTTCATAGTTGCCTATTATCTTTGAAATTGACATGAGGATATTAAGAAGTTATGTGTAAGTTTTAAGTGCTTAAATCTCTGATTCCAAGTATAATCCATGATGAATTCCTGAATTTTCTGGTAATTTTGTGTATGTCTATGAGCACCCGCGTCGCATGTATGATTCGTGAGCGGGGTAGCCTTATATTTATGTCAACCGCATCACATGATCGATTCGTGAGCGGGGTAATAGATGCATCTATGGTTCGTGCCGTTCGACCCTCGGCACTGCACATTTATTTTCGCGTCGCTTCGACCGTACGCCTCGACATTCTATATGCTATGTATTTGACTGAGAGTCTTATTGTTTTTAACAAATAAATTGTTCTTTGTGGAAGGGGACTTGGGACATTTATTGATATTATTATTTGACACTTGTGGGTAGATTTTAGTTCACATACTTGATATTCCATGTCTACTTGATTGCCACGACTGTTAATCCTGTCTAGATTTATTTAATTATACTAGTGCTAATGATCCTAGTGAGTAATACGTCTACCTCTCGTCACTACTTCTTCGAGTTTAGATGGGATACTCATTGGGTACATATTTGTTTATATGTACTCATGCTACACTTCTGTACTTAATTGTACAGGTTCTGAGGCAGGTGTATCTGGTTATCATACCGGAGCGCGATCTTGAGGGTACTATTTGGATTAGACTACACGGTGAGCTGCTCTTCCTGGCGTTCCTCAGCAGCATTGTGGAGTTTCTTATTTTTGGATATTTCTGTCTACCCCTTCAGACAGTTGTACATTTTTATTGTCTATTTTGTATATTCCACTAGTCGCCTGTGGACTTGTGACACTAGGTCTTGACACACGTAGTTGGTTTTTCTTAGTATTTTACTAGACCGTATTTGTTGGCAAACAATCTTTCGAGTTTCATTTAATCAAGTTGCATCACTTGACTGTTTCCTTTAAATGATTTCCTAACTAAAAATTTGGCAAGTACTTAATTATCCAACTAAGTGAAGTAATTTCGGTAGTGAATTAGTGTTGGCTTGCCTGACTCCGGTGTTGGGCGCCATCACGACCTGAGTAGGAATTTGGGTCGTGACATTCTCACAAAGGCATAAGTGAAACAAGAATTGAAAGCAAAATTCCCAGAGACATTTTGCAAGCAGAATCCTTGTGCGACATAAAGGCTACTAACCTTCTAGAAGAACCAGTTTCATATGTTTGTTTATTGAGTCTAGTTGGTTGTAGTAGGTGATTCAATATTGTATCTTTTCATCTTTCTTAGAATCAATTGTAATAGGTACACAGTGTTCAAGTTAGAGTTAACTTGAAGCTTGTCGCAATTAGCTAGAGGCTAGGTTGCTACAAAGGGATTAGAGTTAGTCCTAGGTTTACAAAAGAGATTATTTTGTAAATGTTGTTTGGCTCAGAGTTGTAGTGAAGAGTATGTGAAAATTCTACTGAGGAGTAGGTCGTGGTTTTTTCACCATTTGAGCCAGGTGTTTCCACGTAAAAATCTCTGTATTTTTACTTTACTGCATTTATTATTCCGCAACAGTAGAAGTTGGAACACCAAGAAGAACCAGGTTCTTCTACTAAGACAACACTCGAAAAATTAGACACCACACAAATCACTCCCTCTCTTGTGTGGTATTGAAGTATAAAACATCAGGTCATGACAGAGGTATTCGAACTCATTCGACTCGAGGTTCGGATCTGTTCATGACGAGAGAGTAGATTCGAGACCGATGTCCTGAGTTCATTGCCCCCACAAAGGTCAGTCTATCAAAATATAATCTTTACCTTAGTTCTCTTCACTGTCAAAATATCATGTACTGCCCCTATTGTGTAAAGATCATATTTTAGAGTTTATCTGTCCAGAAATCATGTTCTTAGGTGTTTTGGTGTTCTGGTTGCATATCATTACATGTGATTCATAAATATTTAATAAAATGCCTGCCTATAAGGAAAATACTTTATTCTTGTTTGTTCCATGTTAGCCTTGATTGATTTGCTCTTTGTAATAAATACCATGTTATTGGGAAGTCTAGCATTATTTAAGTGTTTAATCCTACATACTATGTAGATTTGATTACTTAGAGACCATATTCTGTTAATAGGTTGATATACTTATTTTTACTTTTGGATATTAGAAAGGAAGCCTACAGGGTTTATTAAATAGTTCATCCAAATATTCTAAGTCTTGTGAAATAACTTTAGTGTGAAACTCTCTTTAAAAAGCATTCTCATAAACAATAGCTAAATAAACTGAATTAATTGTACTCTTTTAAGATCTCTCACTGTGATTATATGCATCCTACTTTGTGATAATGATAAAATAGATTTCATGAATTAGGATATTTCCTTCTCTGCATAATTTAAAGACACTAGTTCTAAAAGAGTTTCAGCTATGATAAAAGTTGTGTGAACTTGAGATGTGCTTTTGAATGGTGTATTAGTGTAATACCTATAATTTGGTATAGACTCGCTTCTTCCATCACTGTTTCCTATAAAGCATGACCAAAACGCCTATTTCTCTGATGTATTAATTTGAGTTTGAATAAAGGCGTCTTAAAGTACACTTTAGGATCGTTGCCTTAAAGGGGAATGCAAATGTTCATCTCTAACACTGCCTTAAGAATCTTTCAAATTGGTGAAAAGTTAGTTTCTTTATGTTCCTTATTAGTAGTATGATATGTATAAGTACTGGTTTTGACGTAAGTTCACGATTTATACATTCTTTCTATGACTTTTGCTTTCTTCTTTATCTTTTCCTTGAGTGTTTAATATTCAGATATTTTTCCTAATCCTCTCCATTTTATGTCCCACTTTGAGACTCGACGACGCTGCCGCATTGTACCCGCATGGAGTCAGCACCCTGTTATATTCGCACACTGCTGAACAGAGACTGCACATCACACTCTTTTTTGCTCTATCGCTCAAATAACGAATGACAGAGGATTTTGTCATATTATGAGAGCCCAAATATGACTTTTAATTCATCTTATTTTATTTCACTTATATTGATTACTTTTTGGCGTGACTAACCTTTTACTTCCAGTTACGTAATAACTTTTTGAACCTATTTTTAGTATAATTAGTTCTTGAATCTTATTTAATCATTTAGAACCTATACTCTAGTTAATAAAAAGCTGTAGGACTTAAGTTTTGGGAAGAATGATTTGTATATTTGTTCTAAAAATACTTTGGAATGAAAAGAGAAACTAAATCAGTTTTAAGTGTTTCAAGGCCATATATGAAAGTCAAAATTTTCTAAACATAATAACGTTTTTTCTTGATTTAGTTAACTCCTTATCTTCTATTGGTTGTATTTTTAAAAGCTTAACATTTGAACTTAAGTCTTAGCCTTAATTAGCTTTAGTCCGGTCGGTTTACCATTTAAAATGGATTTTAAAAGGTGCCTTAAAAACCTTACCTTTAGATTAATTGAACTCTTACCTAGAATCTTTAGGTTAAGCAGACCATTATCAGAGTTATGCTTTATTAAATTACTTTAATCAATTTAGGTGTCCTAATTCACCTTAGAAATAATTAGGTGGTGACTTTTTAACTTTAATAGAATCTGAAATTGCCTATATGTTGTACCTTACTTTAACAAGTTTAAAATGGAATAAAACAACATGTTAGTTTGGAGATTAGATGATTCGCCTTCATCTTTCTTCCTTTTAGGGACATATCCCCTTTGTGAGATTATTCCCGTTGGGTTGTACCTCCTCAGTAACAGCTTTGGCTTTACCAATAGTCACCTCAGCTCTTTTAGTTGTGGGCTCGTCATTCTTGCTTTTCATACCATCATCAACTTTTAGCTCCTTCACAATGTCGTTCTTCAAGTAGAACTTTGCATCGGCGAAGTGTGACTCTGCCTCGGTGAATGGCTCATCATCAGCAACTATCTTCTTTTTGACTTCACCCTCGTAGTATTTCAAACATTTATAATAGGTAGATGGAACCCCTTTATTCTTATGTATCCAAGGCCTTCCAAGAAGGACATTGTATGAAATCCTTGCATCGATCACATGCATCCATGCACTTGATTGCATATCTTCAATGGTAATTCCCAGCCTGATCACGCCTATGACTCTTTTCCCCCTTTGTTGAATCCTTGGATCATCTCACGGCTTTCTGAGAGTTCGTTCATGGGAATATCAAGTTCTTTCACAGTGCGAATTGGAAAAATATTCATTGAGGATCCTCCAACAACCAAAATTTGATTTACCCTTTCATCGCGCATATAACTAACCAGGTATAATGGGCGGTTGTGAAGAGTTTCACCCAGTAGAAGATCGTCATTTATGAACGTAATCCTTTCCTTGCACGCGTTAACTTCTTGAGGAATAGACTCGATGAGCTTTTCTGAAGATGGTTCCAATGGTAGGTCATCACTTTTTTCTTCCCCTTTATCAGCAGGCTTCAGTACCATTACGGGAAATCTTCATGCGGAACCAACAAGGAAAGAAATCCTCAAAGCTCACTGGATGTCGTGGCTTTTGAGGGTGGTGCACTTCCACTTTTGCTTTCTTTACATGCATAACTGGATTCCATATCCTAGGTCATTTCACCATTATTTTCCTTGTTGGTTGTTCCATTGATCCTTTTCGTGGGCTCCTTTTGTGGCGCCTACAACGAGTCACCAACATCCGACCTTCATCATCCTCAGGTTGACCGTCTTCAACTTTGTTGTTCTCCAGTAATTCTTCATCTTTACATTCTTTAAAACTACATAATTCGTCTAGACTGAGTGAGCCAAATGTGATAGAGACTTGGTTTGCGCTTGCTTTTTCATCTTCAAGCACAATCTTCTTTTCACGTGCCAAGTCCATAACTTTGTCCTTGAATACAAAGCACTTATATAGAGAGTGGCTCACAAGTCAATGATATTTGCAGTAATTTGGGTCATCAATTTTCCCAGCTTTATTTGGCCGCTTCATCTCTGGAAGATCAATGAGATTTAACTCGAGGAGTTCTTCGAAAATGGCTGGCACATCAGAATCCAGAAATGGGTACTCTTTCTCTTGAATTTCTTTTATATTTAACTTTCCACTTAGCTTATCTTGAAACGGAGTGGATTTCATACTTTGCTTCTTGCTCACCATCGTCGTGAACTTCATAGGTGATGTGTTGACGTTCATAGCTTCTTTGTTTTCAGATATTGGTACAAACTTCCACCATTTTCTGACTTCTTGCTTGTCGTTCCCTTTGCGAGGTTCATAGATGGGCAGCCTTTCATTTCCAGCAGAGGCCGTTCTCAATTCATGTCACGGGCACGAGTTGCAAGTTCTTCAAATGTGCTAGGCTTGATACCTTGCAAGATGTAGCGCAATACCCAATGCATGCCTTGGATGCACATCTCTATGCCAGAAGTTTCATTAAGCCTGTCTTTATAATTGACGCTTGCATTCCTCCAATGATTGATAATGTCGATAACAGGTCCACCCTTCCGTTGATGAGTATTTGTGAGTTCCACCATGATCACAATGCGCCTTGTTCTATAAAAGCGATCGAGGAACTCTTGCTCTAGTTGATCCCAACTATTAATAGATCCCGCCTCGAGGTCTGTATACCAATCAAAAGCATTTCCTTTTAGCGAGTAAACAAACTGTTTGACGAGGTAATATCCATAAGTCCCAGCGTTGTTGCATGTCTCAAAATAGTGCGCCACATGTTGCTTTGGATTGCCTTACCATCAAACTGTTGAAACTTTTTGGAGGTTGATAGCCAGCATGCATCTTCAATATATCAATCCTTGCAGTGTACAACTTTGCGTATGTAAGGGAAGACTTGGTAGCAACTTCGTACTTGCTTTTAATAGTTCCTTCGATGAGCTCCTTCAGTTGATCGATTGGAATCATCCTTTCAGATGAGATGGGGATAGACTTATCGGATGCAACTTGTCTTGGGGGAGAATTACTCTCTGGAACCTCGGGGAGCTTGCCAGGTGCATGGGTGGATTCTTCTTCCATCAAGATTCCTACCCTATTTGTTAGCTTTTCAATTCTAGCATCTTGATTTTGCATGCACTTGATCAAGCCAGCGATTGCTTCCATCAAGTTTGCTAACTGCTCCTCCACAGATGAAGTTTTTGTCACCATGGCTTGCATGATTGTCGTGGACGATGGAGAGTAGCATGGACTATCACACAAATTGATCCTCTATTGACTCACGCTACGTGGTGTAAGTGGGAAGGATCCATCACTCGAAGCATTATCATTTTCCTTCATATCAGAGTGCTTGAATCCGGAGAGGTTAAGCAGAGCAAGAGTTTTCTTGATCTTTTCAGCAACATCGCTTCATTATTCGGGTGCGTTCGTGGAAGATCTTGCTCCTTTTTAGGATAAAGATTTGAAAACAGGGGTTGATGCGGGCGACACTTAGGGTGCTTGTTGTCGTAATGAGCTTACGTTGCTCCTCGTAACTGGTCCAAAGCTTCCAAAGGTAACATCGAAGATGCTTTCCACATCAGCATAGAACCTGGAATTAACAGCCTTAGCGGAAGTTGAACTGGAGTTGATTTTCTTGGAAGCCATTTCGTTGTTCTTGATCTTTGGTGATTGAAAAGTTGAGATGATGTCACGATCCAAATTCCCAACCTTAGGGATCGTGATGTCGCCTAACACCACACTTGCTAGGCAAGCCAATGTTAGAATTCGAGTAGCTAACTTCCTTTGATTCTCTTCTTAAACATCAATAAATAAATCTAAAGTAAACTTAATTTAAATGATTTTCAAAGATAAAATAATAAACAATTGAATAAAAACGAACCACGAACTAATTATATAAATAACTCTAAGACTACCCAAGGTGGTCTGGTGTCACAATTCACGAACTACTAAAGAATACTACAAATAATGGGCTGAAAGAAATAATGTAACTATTCTGAATAAAATAAAACAGCGTTTATGGAAATAGGAGAAGACTCTCGGGATCTGCGAACGCCGGCAAATATATCTTGTGTCTCCGAATAAATTAATAGTCGCTCTAAATATCTCTACTGCTGGTCGATACCTGGATCTGCACAAAAGAGTGCAGAGTATAGTATCAGTACAGCCGACCCCATGTACTGAGTAAGTGCAGAGCCTAACCTCGGCGAAGTAGTGACGAGGCTACGGCGATGCATTAACAACATATAACCTATGACAATAATATATACTATAACGCAATAAAATAATTCTACACGAACAAGAAAAATATAATCGAGACAATAAATATAAAGCAAGAAGGAAATCTAAACCAATAATTAAGTACAACAACAACAATGAAATAACTCAGCCGCCTTTTCCAGGCCTCATCCATAACAAACTCTCAAATAATTTCCAAGTTTCCAAACTTTAACTTTAAATAAAAGTAGTGCAAAAATATGAAAAATAGTAATATAAAATAGTAGTTTTCAAATCTTTGTTTTTCTTTGAAAATCAGTAAAAATAAAACTGTCCTCCCTTATTGCTCTGTGTTGCGGCATGCAACCCGATCCCACCAGACATATCATATCAATTTATTCACCCGTATCACGATCAATTTATTCACCCGTATCACAATCAATTATCCACCCTTATCACAGCAACCTTATCACAACCCTCTTATCACCGCATTTCAAGTCAAAGCCTTTCACAATATTTATGTCTCAACAATTGTAAACAGAACAAGTTTCATTTTAAATAACAGTAAAAGCGGAATATGAAATAATGACAATAAAAAAATGAGTGTTCCATACTTTATTTTATAAACAGTAAAACATGCATATTCTCCCTTATCATTATCTTGTTGCGGCGTGCAACCCGATCCCACCTATTCACAATATCGCAATCAATTATCCACCCTTATCACATCCTCCTTATTACACCAATTTTGTTTATTCATAAAAAACTTTCACAGTTCAGGCCAAGCCTTTCATAACACTTTTATTTCAACAAATTTCAAACAGAAAATGGTATAGCTCGTAAGCTTCAACCCATATCATTTTACAATAAAACCAACCAGAATATATGTAAACACCGTAACGCTGTCAACCCAGCTCAATCTTTATGCACTATGATAGAATCAAGAGAATAGCCAACACTTTTAACACACTTGCAACAACAATTGGCAATAATCGATTGTAATCAAATAGCCACATAAACCTCAAAAATCATAAAACAGTTAAACTGCAATTCTCATAACTTCCTCAATATTATCAAAAATGAAACCAACGGGAAGACAAATATATATATGCCTCGTAGAAACAATGCCAAACTACTCAACCATTTTTTACCACAAGGGAACCAAATAAAAAACCAATACTCTTTCCAAAATAACCACAACAATATTTAACAACAACGAAATAAGGCCAAGTAATCGTAGAAACAATAATGAACATAGAACAATTAAGCCAAGAATCAATTAACTTGGGAACAAGGAAGGGATCATGTTTATCAGGAAAATTGGTTGGTGCATAGATACTCGTCACCTCACCTATACACCACGCCCATGCATTTCATATAGCAAACAAGTAGGGATTCCTATTCCCGCAAGTCAAAGTTAGACCAAACACTTACCTCAATTGCGCAGGCTACTCATTGCTCAATTACAGCTTTTCCTTTAGAATCTTGTTCTAACTTGCTCGAATCTAATCATAATTAACTCAATATCATCAATTAAGGCTAAAGGAACTAATTTTATTGTTATAATTTTTTCTAAGTTTTCTAAAAAAAAGTGAAAACCCGACCCCGAGCCCGCTTGGTCTAAACTCGGGGTTTGGACCAAATTACGTTTACCCACGAACCCAAATATACAATTAGTTTCGAAATCCGACCTCAATTCGAGGTAAAGATTCAATTTTTACAAAATTCCCAATTCTATCCAAACCCTCAATTTTTACCATGAAAATTCTTAGTTTTTGATTTAAAAGTGATGAAAAACAATGGGTAATTGAAAGAGTAAAGTTTCGAATTGATTACCTATTACTTGGGGATGATATTTGGTGAAGAAATTCGTTCCTAGGGCTGTGGAGTTCGAAAATTTGAAGAAGAAGAAGTCTGCCCGTTTTATACATATATTTCTGTTAGCTATTCTGCCCGTTTTATATAAATATATATTTCTGCCAGCTATTCTGCCTCGTTTCTCATACCAAACGATCCTGAAACTCGATTTTTATGTCTCCAATGGATTCCTTGTGAAATTCTAATCAAGTTAGGCTTTTGAATCACTCAATCTGACCTTATAATGAAGGAGATATGTAGGTTTTAATATTTGCAAATAGTGCAGATTTTTAATACGCCGTTAGTAGCACTTTCGTAATTAACCTGAAAAATCTGGCAACCTTAGTAAAATTCCCATAAAATCCTCATACGATGTCCAAATTCGATGATTCTTTTTGTTACAGGTCCATAATTACGATACAGATCTAATACTTAATTCAAAATAAAAATCGGAGCTCATTTGTTCAATATAATATCATTTATGCTTGAAGAAACGACGTCGAAGCATAAGAAAGACCGAGCGCAACACAACCCGAACCTATTTGAAACTCACCCGAGCCCTCGGGGCTCTAAACCAAACATGCATGCAAGTGTAAAAGCATCATACGGACTTGCTCGTGCGATCGAATCATGAAAATAACATGTAAAACAATGAATGAAACCTCAAAACTCATTATTTTTTTCAAGAACACTTAAAGTTCACTATTTATCAACCGGATGTCTGACTCACGTCAAACGAACTCCGTTTTTTACCAAATTTCGCAGACAAGGCTTAAATATCATAACAAACCTATATCGAGCTCCAGAACCAAAATACGGGCCCGATACAAACGGTTTCAAACGTTAATGCATTTCTATATTTCATTAATAATTCAGCAAAACAATTTCTTTCAAAAATTAATTTCTAAGGCTTGGAACCTCGAAATTCAATTCCGGGCGTACGCCCAAGTCCCATATTTTACTGCGTACCTCCCAGGATCGTCGAAACACAGATCCGAGTCCGTTTACTCAAAATGTTGACTCAAGTCAACTAAAACCAAATTTTTAATTCTAATTTTTTTTCACATAAAAGCTTTCCGGTTTTATGTCCGGACTGCGCACACAAATCAAGGTATTTAAAATTAACCTTTTTAGGGCTATTAAGCCTAGAATGGAGTCTAACTTCATAAAATGACCCCTTGGGTCATCGCAGATGAGAGGTAGTGATTATCCAACTGGGCGTGCCAGAATTTGTAGACAATAAATTTGAGCCGAGAAAATGAAATCAAGACCGAAAAATATTACAACAATCGTAGTATTTGATTTCAAATATTTGAGTGCACAATCTCTATGAATCCCCTGATTCTTCTTTCCAATAGTAAATAAATTCAAAGGCCTTTGAGTTTGATCTTAAATCTATATTTGTTTCCGCGAACGATAATCTTGAATTCAACTAGCACGAACTATGATTTGAACTCGTACTCCTTGAATCTTGACTTGTTCTTCGTTCTTGAGCTTGAACTTGATTTCTTGAACTTGAAGCTTGAAACTTGTAGATAAATTTGAGGCCTTTGATCCACGAGCTCTCTCTTGCTTCTTGTTATAACTTTTGGTGTCTTTTCTGAATTATGAAGACCCATATTTATAGTTGTGGGAGGGAGGAGTTGTGTTAAGAACAAACTCTTTCCGACCAATCAAATTGAAGTGTGACATGACCGCATTTGATTGGTCAGAACATGTCACTTACACACGTGGCACAGTTTCATTGGCCTTTTGATTTTGCTTGACATGCTTTGTCATTTTGACACGTGGCATGATCCTATTGGCTCTTCTGTTTGGCTTGTCGTGCCACATCATTTGACACGTGGGCATCAATTTGGGCCTATATATAGGCAGATGAAATCTTGGGCTTAATGAAGTGGGCTTATCACTTTAGCCCAATTAAATGGGCTAGCCCAATGGATTAAGACTTATTTATTTAATCCTTAATATATTAGATTTATATAAATAATTTAATTATATTAGCCCATAATATTTATTTAACTAATATACTTTGAATTTAAAATATAGTCCTAAGTTATTTTATTGGATTTAAAATCAGATAAAATTTATATGCGTGCAGGTATGTCTTGTAATTTTCTTTACTATTAAGTTCATTTATGTTTAATGGGATAACGAACATTTAGATTTAAGTAAGCTCATTGAAATACTCAGTTTTGACTTCATTCACATGCAAAAACCAAATTACTTGTTTGTTACTCATAAGTCATGATAAGACAAAATATTAATACTATTAATCTGGTGACTTAACACTTGTTAGTAAAGAAATATCTTCTTATTGTGGAAATTAAAAAGGACAAGAAAGGTCAACCCTGACTTTATTTTGTAAATATCCATGTCTATCATCGTTATAATTTAATTGCACGGTTTGAGTTAAACATTTTGTCAAATTTTTAATCTAAAACATGGAAATTGTGATTCTGTTAAAAATTAAAAGATTGTAGATTAATCATATAAAGAAGAATATCAGTAGTACTATTCCGTCATAATTCGAAGTGGAATCCAAGATTCATACAAAACTTGAATTTAATTGCACGGTTTGAGTTAGAAGATATACAGTATTTTGTGTCCATTAACATAATCCAATTTATGAGTTTAATTTATAGTATCAAAATTGTTCACACCATCAAATAATAACCTCACAGCAAATCTGATAAGTTAATATAGAATTACCTACTATGATGGATTAATATTAGTATTAGTAGTAGTAAAATAAATACATATTTTATGTGAGTTGGAATATTTTAAAGAATAAATAAATTGGAGAAAAGAAAGGAGAGAGGAGAGTGGTGGGTCAAAGAGAAACACATTGTGTTGAGGCAATTCCATGTGCCCACATGGCGTTGCTCTGCTCATAATACTCTTTTCTTCCCCTCTCCTTCCATAATCCATACATACAACACGCAAATTTTACACCAGAAAAACACTAAACTTCCCCACCCCCTTCAATTTCCCATAGCACAATCTCTCTGTGTAAAACTTGGAAACTGAAAGCAAGAATGGAGAAGGGGAGTGAAGGATTTGTAAGAGCAGATCAGATAGATTTGAAGAGTTTGGATGAACAACTGGAGAGGCATCTTAACAGAGTAAGGACTATGGAGAAGAATAACATCAAGAAACCACTCGATGATTCTTGCATTAACTACACCACCTCTTCAATTACTACTAATACTACTGCAGTAGTGGCGGCCAGCAACCACCCCACAACCACCACCCCTACCAACCTGTCTCTATATGTGCCGCCTAGGCAAAGATACGACTGGGAAATTGACACTTCTAAGCTAATCATCAAAAGTGTTCTTGCTCGTGGCACCTTTGGTACCGTCCACCGTGGCGTTTATGATGGCCTTGATGTCGCCGGTCAGTTTCATTTACTATATTTTTCTAAATAATTTTTACCCTACTTTAACATTTTTGAGGTTAGCAAAATATCGATCACTATAATTTAAGCTCATTCATGTTACCAGCTTACCCTTATTATAATAAGTTTATTTAGCATCATTATAATGAGGGTGTGTCTGTCCAGCATACAGAAAAGGCCCAAAAAATGTTAGAAACTGTTTTTTGTATAATTAACAGTACAGAGAGGTAAAAATGGGTTGTGCAAATTTTAACTTATGGCATAATAATCTATATATTTTTTCAGGGGTTGTTCTTGCTGTTGTTAAACATTTTTTTTTTCCCTTTTTCCTAGTTGGTGTGGAGGGGGGGGGGGGGGGGGGGGGGGTGTGTTGGGCGGAGGGGTTTGGATTTTCCTTTTTCCTAATTCGTCAGTTTGAGCTTTTTCTTATGGAATCCGTGAATAGCGGCACGGGTTTGGGTTGAAAGTTTTTGCAAGTTGCAGATGACGGCATTAACTTTGGGTGGTCTTGCATTTGTTGCTGTATTTCTGAACTTTCATGTGATCCAATCTGTTATTTAAGTATTAACGTTATCTGAAATTAATGCATGACATCTACAATTCTGGATCTCATTTTCCTCTTCTCTCGTTATTAATGCTATTCTTCTTTTATTTTATCTACTAGCCTTTTGGTGATAGTTTGGTTGTCATTGTCACTGCTACAGGGCCTTAACATTGTCCAAACTTACTCTTTTCTTTATTTTGCCTGGTTTAATTTACAATGTTTGGCACCATTTATTTAAAAAGAAAATAACTTTCTAGTTAACATGTGAATTACTTGGTGGCAGTTAAACTGCTAGACTGGGGGGAAGAGGGCCACAGGACAGAAGCTGAAATAGCATCACTAAGGGCAGCTTTTACTCAAGAAGTGTCAGTGTGGCATAAGCTTGACCATCCTAATGTAACTAAGGTGACGTTGGGCCTCTTCAACTCCTAATAATTTAGACCTTGTTATATTACTGCTTGTTCGCCCAACTTCATAGATTAATGTCTTGGTAGTATGTTGAATTGTGTGCATTGTCTCGTATTGAAGTCTTCACTTAAATGACCAGCGGCATGAAACAACTGTGGAGCTCCTATACCCTGTTTCAGTTGTATACACCACCTTATCTAGCTTTTAGATGATTAAAATATAGAATATGAAAGAGTTTGCTGCTACCATCAAAGGGAGGAAAAAATGGAAAAAAGAAAATGAGGAGATGACTTGAATTACGGATATTCTTTACACTGTCTTTTCTTTTTAAATAAATTTTGATTTCTTATCAAGTTATGAACAGGAGATTTGCTGCACTTGAGCTGTCACATTCCCGTGGGAGTGCAGAGCTCTTAATTCTTGAAACATTATTGCCAAAACTAGATAAAACATATAGTAATCCAGGTTTAACTGAATATTTCATTCATTAATGGACCAGAAACCATTTACAGTAAAGGTAAAAGTTTGCTCCTTAAGGGAATGTAAAAGAGATGTCAAGCTTTCGCATGTCTTTATTAGTACAAAAACTAACTCCAGTTTGAAGTTCGTGTTCATTTTATTTAATGGCAACTGCATGTTCACTATGTTATAATGATTGGATGTATACTTTTTAGTAGCATATGTCATGCATGGCTAACAAAGTTCGGAATTCTATCACACCCATTTAATTTACTGGGTTCGAATTCTATTCTTTGTACTTATTTAGTGGATTTGTAACACATATATAGAGTCTGAGCCGAAGCTGCTATGTTCGAATGAACCTATATGTACATACTAAATCCGTCCCTGATGGCTAAAGGCCAGAACGTAGAAAATTTATTTGTCCTGGTACTCGTCTAATGTCAACTGCCAATCATTTGAAATAGCACATTTTCAATGAGAGACATCATATGCGCTGATTGTTGGCTTAGATGTGAAATTATTTTGTCATAAACTGTTTATCTTACATATGAATACATCTCTCTCATGTTATATAGTTCATCGGGGCAACCATGGGCGCATCTGGGCTAAATTTACAAACAGAAAGCGGTCATATTGGCATGCCTAGTAATATATGTTGTGTTGTTGTGGAATATCTTCCTGGAGGTGCCTTAAAATCTTACCTTATCAAAAACAGAAGAAAGAAGCTAGCATTCAAAGTTGTAGTGCAGATGGCACTTGATTTGGCCAGAGGGTAAGTGCACCTTGTTTCGTTTTCACATTTCTAACACCATGTCTCTATCAAGGATTTGTCATTTATCTGAAACCAGGTCAATTAATTGAACTTTGTAGGTTAAGTTACCTTCACTCTCAGAAGATTGTGCATAGAGATGTCAAGACAGAGAATATGCTATTGGACAAGTCCCGTACTGTAAAAATTGCTGACTTTGGGGTAGCACGAGTTGAGGCCTCTAATCCTAATGACATGACAGGGGAGACAGGAACCCTTGGCTATATGGCTCCTGAGGTACTTATATTTTAACTGGACTAGGATTTTCCTTTCCACAGATAGCCTTATCTCTGCCTGTTTGTTCTCTGTTCATTTAAATGTTAATCTACTCTCTTCTAACACCTATGGACTTATCTTTCCTCTTATCTCAGTATAACTTCAATGCACTTAAGTTGTTGATTCATTAATTCACTGCAGAATGAAATCTCTAGTGTTAATCCTCTGTGATGATTTCTCATTCTGTTTTTGTCTAGTCTTTGTTTACCTCTCCTGGTAGAGGAATGGTAAAGATTAGAGTAGAGCCCCCAAAATCAAATAATGAACATGTAATGTAAAGTTTTTGCCTGTTGATGTGTATGCTTAAACTACAGGTTCTCAACGGCAACCCATACAACAGAAAATGCGACGTGTACAGTTATGGAATATGTTTGTGGGAGATATACTGCTGTGACATGCCATATCCTGATCTCAGTTTCTCGGAAGTGACTTCAGCCGTGGTTCGCCAGGTAAACTCTCTTAGTTTAGCACAAGTACATGAAAGAAGATAGAGAACAGAAAGAGAAGAACATATATGATTTCCTCTTGTATCTAAGCTTGTAATTATTGACACAAGAGAAGGAAGATGTTTTAATGTTAGTTTATAGTGTCCTTTGCTTATTGTGGTTTGTGCTCTATCACACAGAACCTGAGGCCAGAAATACCAAGGTGTTGCCCAAGTTCCCTTGCTAATGTGATGAAACGATGCTGGGATGCTAATCCTGATAAGCGGCCTGAGATGGACGAGGTAGTATCCATGTTAGAGGCTATTGACACATCTAAAGGTGGGGGAATGATCCCCGTCGATCAACAACAGGGTTGTTTCTGTTTCCGGAAGCATCGTGGACCTTGAATGCTCAGAAGCCGTGCAGATATACATATAGAGAAGAGGTGGTTGTGGGTATTGGCTGGCAAATTGGGCTGCATTTCTCTTAGATGGTGTAAAGCTTATACCTTTCATTTCATATTCTTCATTTCACTTGTAGTTGTTTGGTTTTACTTCTTTTAAATATAAATCTTCCCCCATATTTGACATTGGTGAGTTTGGCGACTACCACCTTCTTCTATGTAAGATTGACATTTACATAACATAATAGGTAAAAAAAACATTGAGGAAAAATGTGAAGCTAGTTGCCCAAATAAAAACCGAAGGTATAATGATATTCAAATATCTCATACATATATCTTGGTAAATAAGCACATGTATTTATTAATATCATTTCCTGTATATACAATGAAATGAAGTGAAAACACGGGGTAAATAAATTCTATATAACTGTTTCTGACTTTTTTTCTTTTTTTTGGGTTATAAGCACCATATGACCTTAGAAAATAAAGAGTCTCTGCAGCCATCTGGTTTAAGTAAGCAATATTTTATCAGACATCTGATGACTTGTTGGTTTTGGAAGCGCTGAGTTCAACCTCTTTTTCATCTTCGTTCCAATTGGTAGTTTTGTAAAAAGCTGCATAAAGGATGAGCTGCACCAATCCAGATACTGTTCCCAGACCATTGGGTATCTATTTTATGGTCAAGAAGAAAAAGGCATGTTAGTGACTTTAATTAGTACTAGTACATAATTAAAAATGTTGCCGAGTATAATTACCAGGATATAGGGATCAAATTTGAGGAGTGCATAGCATGACCAAACAATGCCATTAGCAAAGTTTGCAATTGACAAGAAAAATGGCATGTATTTGACACTCTTGGTAGTGATGACTTTCTTCTGCTCAAAGACAAAATAGAGAACAACATATACGGTGTTAGTCTGTGGTTACATATATATTCAAAGGAAAATTGATGAAAGTGAACTTACCATGACTGTCAATGGTGAGGTGTACATAAGTACATTGAAAACTATAGCGACAATTCCAATAAGCATGGATCTTGACTTGGTGCCGTGGAGGAATGTCAGTGTGACGAAGATAAGGATTGCCATGAAGATTATTTCAACTACCAAAGCAATAATGATCTTGCGCTGTAACAGAAATTAATTGAGCCAATGGAGTAATTAGAGTCTAAATTGATTGTACTATTCTAAACTAAAAGGAAAGAAGGAGTACATACACGCTTTGCCCAATCGGAGTAGATGAAGAAAATGGCGACATAGAACAACTCTAGAGCGAGACCAAAGCCGTTGATAGTGATAACCAAAAGGCTGTCAGGATGAACGAAGGGCATACCATAAAACACCCACACTGCACAATTTAGCACCGTTGCGATATATGGGTCTGGCTTGAATTCGCTCACCGACTTTGCTTTCACAATTTTCAAAAATGTTGGCCTGCAAATTGCAATGTATGTATGAGACTTGTTACAATTATGTTTTAAGAAATGATCCCTATATTGTCTGACGTAGCTTGTGCGGTTAAGTTTATTTTCTTTACATAAAATCAGAGCCAAATCTTTCTATCTTATCGGCTCATCCCTATATTATATTGTTCACACACCTACACATGTGCTAGAGCATGAGGAGAATGGTTTTAGAATGTGCCCACATTGGTAGAAAAAGTGGAATTTTGTCTCTTTATTGTATTGTCTTACTCACCTAATGAGTTACATTTTTTAATTTAGTTTGGAGCAAAAGTCATTATTTTTAACAACATCATTAAGATACGTATGATGAAGCAAATTAATTAAGGTAGAGAGAACTTACGCAGGGGACAGGAAGAGAAAGAAAGATATGACATTACCTGCATGATTTAATAGAGAGTTAAATTAAGGAATTACTATAATAAAAACATATATAGTTGCAGGAAACTAATTATAAGAAGGTTATATAGGAACGAACCAATAATTCCTACAATAGTCCTAATTGTGTTTGGATCGGCCATCTTTCTGATTTATATATGAAAATCAGAAAGTGAATACGAATAGTTAAGAAGAAGATGGAAAAGCAAAGCAGTGAATTATATAATCAAATACAAATATGATATTGAAAAGCGGAGTAGCAATTTGCATGAATAGTATGGAGGAGGCTGTCTCTGATCTTATTAGTATTATTTAGACAGCCCTCCAAATAAACAACAACACGATGCTTTTTCTTGTTTGAGCAAATTATCCTTTTTATAGGCTAATCTTGAGAGGTAATCCGTAATTAATCCTCAAAAGCTGATCCTTGCTTGACGGTTTCCCTCCCACTCAACTGATCGATTTGGCTCTTTTTTCGGCTCTTTTCATCCTCATGCATCCACGTTATCCACTAATATTGCAACAATGTTGCCTATTTCTACTATTTTTGTTTATCTTGGCTGGGATTGGATCCGGCTTATATTATATTCTTACATTATGTGGATAGGAAGTAATTGCCTTTTTACAAAGTTGATGAATTCTTACACTATGCAATCTCAAAGTTAAACTTTAATAGTAATAACTGAGTTCACAATTACATATTTATAAATATTTTTGTTAAGTTTTTAATACATATATAAGGTTTGGACAATACTAATGAGTTCACGTGACCCCACATATTACATATTAAATCCGCCCTTGTTTCTGAGTGTACAAAATATAATGCAAACAGTTTCTTTAAAGGTATCAAGTCACCTAAAAAATTATAAATAAATACTTATAGTAAATAAGATTAATAACCTGAAATAGAAGACCTAACAACTATAACAAGTTGAAATTTGCTTATGGTATACAAAATCTTATTGTCTTACTATATATAAGTTAAAACTGTTACTTTCTCAGATTTCTTCTTCAATTTTTTTCCTCTCCATCCGGGAAATAATGATACTTATTTGATTTACAAAAGTAAATGGAACAAACATTCGATTAGATTGGATTAATCTATTTATTAATTCTATGTATTGCAGCCTATATATTCAGCTTTCTATTCTACTCTGTCCAAGATAATGTTCAAATCTTACAAACATATTACGCCCCAAAACTGAATTCTATTTCTTAAACCAAAACGTCAACATCTAGCCTAAAAAAATATTAAACAGTTCCCATTTTGGAAATTTCTTTCAATAATATATTACTGCAAAATGAATTAAGTTGGAGACTTATTTGTTGAAATAAGGAGTGTATAAATATAATTACAAGCAATTACAAATTTTAAAAGTCAATCATTTACGTTATAGGTGACTCTCGAGTTCGAGGCCTGATTTTGGAATCGACTTTGCTAGTGAGTATTTTGTCCACAATACATTGTGTGACAATTCTGCTTTCCAGCAATACCACTAGACAAAGCGAATATTTCTTTCTTTCTTGGAGTATTTTGTATGAGATTATGAGGGAAAAATTAAATGAAAATAGAAGGTATGGATAAGGAAATATCAGAGAGCTTAGGAGACAACAATCACTGTCAATTTGGATGAAAATAAAATAAAAGGCATGGATAAGGAGATAATAGAATATATTGAGGTGGGGGTGGGGGGTTCGCGTATGTTTCTTTAGTATATCTTAATGTATATGCATATGGATTTTGGGCCGATCCTCTTCTAATTGTATCACTATTTATTAGATTGAAAATACAAAAAATAAAAATATTGAATAAAAATATTGCATAGGAAAACTTAGTTTTCCCGCAATTGTAATTTTTGTGCGAGTAGGTGAAAGTCTTGTGATTTTTTTGTTAAAAATATAATTATATAATTTTGATAAAATAATACATATTAAGAAACTTAGCTTAAAGTAATAATATAAAATAAGGAAAAACAAGCTAAGAGATATAGAGAAAAAGAGAGAAGAGGTTCTTAGTTCTTCTGTGTATTCAAGCATGTACAATATCACTTCTCATCCTCTATTTAAAGTATTACATAGAGGTATACAAAAGAATGTCACAAACATGACATCAAACATTTGAGATCATGGAGGAAGATCATAAGAAGGTTATGGAGGTATGAAAGTTACAACCATAACTCCATAAGTATTAGAGTAGTGGGAGTTATGGAGATAATGGAGAAGAGTAGCGGGTATTACTCCTTTATAAGTTATGGACATCCACCATTAGATAATTATTTATAACATTCTCCCTTGGATGACCATACATAATGTGCCTCATTAAAACCTTACTAAGAAAAAACCATGTGGGAAAAAATCTTAGTGAAAGAAAAAGAGTATACATATCTTGTAATATGCATTGTTTGTTGCCTCGTTAAAAACCTTGCTAGGAAAACCCAGTGGGATAAAACCTCGGCTAATAAAAAAAGAGTGCAACACGTATGTGTCTCCCCCTGATGAAAACATCACTTTATTTCTCGAAGACGACGAATTCCAAGCTTGTACAACTTCTCTAATGTTGAAGTCGGCAATGCCCTAGTGAATTATTTCGCCAAATTATCACTTGAACGAATTTCTTGGACATCTATTTCATCTTTCTGTTGAAGATCGTCTCTGAAAAAAGAAAAAAACTTCGGCGAAATGTGCTTTATTCTGTCTCCTTCAATATATCTTTCTTTCACTTGAGCTATGCGAGCAACATTGTCTTTGATATTATTGGAGTCTCCTCTTCAAAAAAATCACACGCCGCATTCGTGTTGAGCCACTTAATTTATAAGTTGTTAGTATCTTGATATGAAGAACGAACATCATGTAATGTCCTGGATTTGCATAACCAACAAAACTTTGGCAATATTTGTTAGAATAAACAAATCTATATCTGTTATACTCATGGTTCTAGCAAGATACATTAGTACACCAATTACAGTGGACACAAAAACAAATCATCTATGCCATGATTACTCTAATCCACATAAGAATTTTCTGAAACTTTATTTAATAAATTTCTTGCCTTAATATGCTTTAGAACAATTTAACTCTTTCAATGAATTTTACATACGCATATCAAATTTTTTAGTTATTGCCAGACTAAAATCTGAAAGCAACTGCATCCACCACAAGAGAACAAGTTTCCATATAATCAATGCCATGATATTTACAATTCTTCTTGTGCCACAAGTAGTTTATGTCTATCGATGTGATTTTATTTAACTTTTCGCACAAGAACACATTTATACCTCCACTGGGTTTATACTTAAGGTGTTGGGACTATCAGTCCAAAACTTTATATTTTTCAGATGAAGTCAATTTACATTGCGTATTTTTCATTTGGCCAATCATTTATTTGTCCAAATTCCATGACTGATTTGAGCTCAAGATCCTCGTCAATTTTAACAATATTGAGTGCTACATTATATTAACAACATCGTCGACGATCATTTTACATCGGTTCAATCACCACACAATAAAGACATAACTTATCGAGATCTCATTATTTTTAGGTACCCGAGCCTCTCCATGAGGTCTTATAAAGTGTTATGTCGTGGTGCTTTTATAGATCCCTTACCTCCTTATTATGACCAACTTGATCATTTCCTCTTCTCCTTCATCAAAGAGTTTTATCTTTGGAACCGATTAATCTATTACGCTTTATGTGTGCCATAGACTTTGTCCATCATGGACTTTATCTGTTTGGAGCATTACCAGGTGAAATATAATATTTATCTTTGGGTCTGCAAATGTACCTGACAATATTTTGCAAATGAATTATCACTTGAATTTCAAGTTCACATTTTCTTGTACGAGGATCTAGATGTACTCATAATAATTCATTGCATGTATTACTTTTTCAGCTGCCCATTTTCTTCCCCTAATGTTGGGATCACCAACACGTATCCCAACCTTCTTTGGGAACTCATCTTTGTGCATTGTAGTGGGATAATTAAATCATATAACACATCTATATTTCTAGATAAAAATTTATTTTGTTCCTAATCCTAAACCAACTGTGATAGGGATAATTTATCATAACTTGGCTAGATGCGTACAAGTGCTGTTGTATATTAAATAATACATCACATACCAAATTTCTATTTGGTAGTTTTGTTCTCATAACTAATGGTTTAGCTATTATTAGAGACATACAAATTCTGCTAAATCAACTTGGATTTAAACCAGCATTATCAAGATAATTATCATAATTTATATTCTGGAACTGTGTTCTAATAATTTGAGTAATCAATCTTGCAAAATCTACACTGCAAGTTGATAACAAACGCACATGTGACCATACAATAGATGCATCTATTAAAATCATATAATAGTAAACGGTCCATGGCAGGTGACTAGACCCATATATATCACCTTTTATTCGTTCCCGAAATTAATGGATTCAATCCCAACCTTAACTGGTATATCATGAGAATAAGCATCACAAGAGAATTTTGAAGAATCTTCTATTTCTTCAATATATGCCAATGTGAATTCTCATTTAATTTTCGCATCATAATTGAATCGGGTGGCCAACCGGTCATGCCAATTGATATTTATTTCAGTAAATATCTAATTTGCTATCGCATGTGATTCCTTCACCATGCTTATACTTGCGTAGTACAAATAGAAGAGAAATCGGGTAACTTTTTATATTTAGCCGGTATGATTATAGTAATATGAAGATATGTAATCTTCCTTTTATTTATAGTCTCAAATGCCAACCATTTTGGCTGATATATTTGAAACTCAAAAAGTTTCTTTTGAGACTTACTACAATACCAATGTCATGCACAATTTTTATTCATCAGGTAGTAACAAATTTATTCTTTCGGAGCTTTTAATTGATTTTTGTACTACATGATCTTTTGTCACACCATCCATATGGTGAATGTCTCCTTCACAGAGAGAATTATATCATAATATTTGTCATGGTCAAAATTATCATAAGGAGAATCATTTCTTGCTTTAACTTTGCCTTCAATAACCTTTTATAAGACACGATAACATATTTTTGGTGTACCACATGTACGCGACCAATGAAATATTCATGTAACCGCACAGTAATATTCATTATCTTTCTTTCTCTCAACCTCCCAGTAGAGGTGAGTTGTAGTAATTATTCAACCATGTATAAACACATTTTTATGCTTAATATTTATCACATATATATTTCCACATTCACTTTCAGGAATGAGTATGCATTTACAATGCTTATCACGAGTCACATTTTCAAGGAATGGACTATAATCACGTGAACGTGTTTCGTGTTAATCGACAACATTGATACATATTTCCTTCACCTTTGAAGGATTATCTTGAAACCCTTATTGTTATCCTTTTTACAATTACTATAGGGATGACTATTATTATTTGGGTCTTTGGAACGCCCACATTCATTCGCCAATCACTTATGCTTATTATGCACCGCTACCACATTCTTTTCATAGAATGGTGCAAATCAAGTGGGATGGGTTTCCTGATTCTTTCATGAAAAATAAATTATTTTTCCTTAGTCATCATTGTATTACCAATATGGTGCATTGAGACTCAAACCCAATATCTTACCCCTATAACGGCATATTAAACCATAATGAGTTAGGACTCGAACCCAACTCTTACAATCATGGAGCATCAGGACTCAAAACACGATGTCTTACCCTCATGGTGCGTTGGGACTTAAAACCCACAGTCTTATCCTTAACTTTTGGCATAATAAGCCATCGTGCATCTCCCTTGAGCCTTTAATCACGGGGAGCCTTATATAACATTGTAGCGATGGTCACAACAAATATGAATAACAGCGTATGTTACTTGCGTTTAATCTACAACACTGTCATTTTTTTCTTTTCGTGAAAATCATATTTTTTAATTTTAATGCCCCGTATCACTATATATACTCCATCAATTTCCAAAAAATGACTGCCTACAGACACGTACAATACATAGGTAAATCAAAAGATTGGATATGGTTCTTCTTGATTCAACCAACTCATTTTTCTGCACAAATAATATTGTATTTTGTATAATATGAACAATACCAAATCTTAAATCCCAAATATTAAAATGAGAATTATAGGAAGAATGAAAAAATACTTCCTGAATCATTGAACCAAATTTATTAAACACATGGACGTATCCGCAACAAATTAAATCTAGATTCGAATCTGCCAATTCAACAAAGCATCTCTTCTATCTTCTTTAATAGAAATTCAGTTGGATGTCCATGACTTCACGTTTTTAATTTTGTGGCCTGATATATGAAGACCATGCAACAATTTCGTTGCAGCGCATCAACTCGTGTTCCACTATTTTTTAAGCTGAAGAAGATCGACACTTTACTTGGAGATGATAGAAATTAGGCTAGTGCTTCGTGCTGATAACGTATTAAGAAACTTAGCTTAAAGTAATAATATAAAACAAGGAAAAACAAGCTAAGAGATACAGAGACAAAAAGAGGAGAGGTTCTTATTTCTTTATTTATAATATTACACAGAGCTATACAAAAATATGTCATAAACATGACATTAAACATTTGAGATGATGGAGGAAGATCATGGGAAAGTTATGGAGGTATGGGAGTTACAACCATAGCTCCATAAGTATTGAAGTAGTGGGCATTGTAGAGATAATGAAAAAGAGTAGTGGGTATTACTCCTTTATGAGTCATGGACATCCACTACTGGATAATTATTTATAACAATATATAGTTATTTGACCACTTATCATGAAATTTATCCTACATATTTCACTACTGAGTTCTTTGGGATGATTTACCTAACAGAAATAGATATTATTTTGCCAGTATATCAATGTCCTTTATTTTTTGGCAGTTTCAGTAAACTATTATCCATGTTGAAATACTCGTTGTTAACTTGTTATTGATTTGTAAGTTGTAACTCAATTAAGAGTATTAGTTAGTTTAGGAGGCTAGCTGAATTAGTTAGATGATTAGTAATTAATTATCTACAGCCATTTAGTTTTTGTATATATGCTAGTAGGCAGTAGACGTGAGAGGTCATTGAAGATATTTTCTCATTTTCACACTTCAGGAACTTTAAAAATGGTATTCCGTCCAGCTTCTCATAGAAATTGATAAGTTATGTGCCTCTGTGTTTTGATGATTTAACAAATTTTATATGAAAATCAGATACGGGACCTGATATAAAGCCTCTTTGTACTCAGAATCACAAGTCACATGTCTGGCACACGTTCCAATGATATCAGTCAAGGGAACATCAGAGGGAACAAATGGCTATCAATTCCTCCGATCACAATACAAGTCAACTCCTTAGAGCTGTTAAAGCTGGTGCACTGCAGACGCAACACTGCATCAGTCACTGTTGAAGCATGATGTGTACCGGATATTTGCTTGCATCATCCTAGTGACCTCACTTATATATTATCAACAAGAGGCAGGAGATTAACACACACTTGCAAACCCTAAAATATTAAATCTCTCTCAAGTGTGCAACCGCCTTCATTTACTCTAAAGCTTGAAGAACAAAGTAACAACTGAACAAAGGATCAGATTCCAGCACTGAGTTTATCGTGTGTCCTTAGTATTGTTATATCTTTGTTAGTGCTATTCACTTGTAATTCCTACTTAGCTTAGTTAGAAGCATCTCGTAGAGTATCCTTGTAAACTATAAACCTTGTGCTTGTGTTTGACTAGAGTTAGTCAAAGTGGTGAGCTTTGCAATAGAGTTATTACAAAGAGGCTTGCAATAGAGTTATTGCAAGTAGGTTAGTGATTAAGAGTTTAATTCCTAGGTTACAATAGGTTGTAATCTAAAGGTTCTCGGTTAGTGAAGTTGAAATCTTACGAGTGTAGGTCGTGGTTTTTAATCCCGTAAGCTGGGAGTTTTTCACGTAAAATACTGTTGTGTTATTTACTTACCGTTGTGTTTGTGTGTTCTGTGGGAACTGATAGAGAATCAGGTTCTCTATACAGTTTGGTGAACTCTTAGTTTACATCAATTGGTATCAGAGCGGGTTCTTTCTATAAGGCTAACACCTAGAAAAGATCTACATGGCTGCTCCACCGAACTTTGAAGAAGGTTAATCAACCTACAGACCACTAAGATTCAATGGACAAAACTATGGCTGGTGGAAGACAAGAATGCATGATTTTATCATGGTTGAAGATTCGGAGCTTTGGGATGTCATTTGTGATGGACCATCCCTATGAATACCAGTGGCGAGACAGAAGTGACAGCTCCAAAGACAAGTAATGAGTACAATGATGCCGATCGCAAAGCTATCGAGAAAAGCTTTCGAGCAAAGAAGATCCTCATTTGTGGTATTGGACCAGAGTTGTACAAAGAAATCTTAGTTGTAAATCTGGCAAGGAGATTTGGGAGGCTCTCCAAACCGCACATTAAATAAAAACACAAGTCAAGCAGTCAAAGATCGACATGCTCACTACTGAGTATGAATTCTTCAAGATGAAGGATGATGAGTCCATTTAGGACATGCATACTTGCTTTACTTCCATTATCAATGAGCTCCATTCTTTAGAAGAGATCATTCCAAAGAACAAACTGGTTAGAAAATTACTCAGTGTGTTACCTAGTTCTTGGGAGAGCAAAGTCAATGCTATCACGGCGGCAAAAGATCTACTAAAGCTGACGATTGACGAACTCATTGAAAATTTGAAGATGTCACGACCCAAATTCCCAACCTTAGCGATCGCGATGGCGCCTAACACCACACGTGCTAGGCAAGCCAATGTTAGAAGTCGATTAACTAATTTTTCTTAATTAATTACTTCAGCATAAATAATATAATTTAAATGAACTTAATCAAATTACTTCCCAACAACCACAAAATAAAATAATAAAACTGACCAACTAAATGAAACGAACCACGATAATATTTATAATAACAACTCTAGAACTACCCCAGGGTCTAGTGTCACAATCCACAAAAAACTAAAGAAAACTACAAAGAATGTCTAAAAGAAATAGCGTAACTGTTCTGAATGATATAAAACAGTGTATGTAAATATAGAAGAAGACTCTTGTATATCTGCGAACGCCGGCAGATGTACCTCGTGTATTCAAACGAAATTGGGTGGTCGTCCTAGAATCCTCTACTGCTGAATGGTACCTGGATCTGTGCAA